>JAOYNU010096796.1:0-42394 GCA_026745395.1 Tympanopsis confertula | reverse complement strand
TGGTTTCGCCGACGCGGTTACGTTCTGCTTGACTGCTGTGTGGTCAGAAACCACAGGATTAGGGGTGGCCGTGGTCGCTATTGCGCGACGTGAGATTCCGAAACAAAGAAAGAAAAGAGCCAGGATCAATGGGTCGGCCCCCGGGGCCTACATGTACATATTAAAGAAATTAGTCTGTAAGCGCTAAACCTATCACATCCACAATCCTAGAGTCACGCCGCCCTAATCCCGTCACGCCCGGCCGCTAGATCCCCTTGCTTCTTGCCAAGCTTTTGATCCAGAATTGGACCTGCATATTAGGCCGCCAGTCTAGCCGGAAAAGTGTAGTCAAGTACTTCCTTGACTGGAAGATGAGAGCGAAGATTTTGAAATCTGAAATATAGACATCAAGGAGGCCATGTTCCGATCTTTGAACAGTCATAAGACAAGGTCGCAAAATCAGACATATCCGTTGATCGATTATCTCTATTCAATAAGGCGTGTCTGATTCGACTCAAACTCCCTTGAAGGCATTAAGGAATGGATGGTAGATACTGGCCTGTTGAAAAGATGTCATCATGTACAACTCACCCACAACTACGGGCTAAAGCTAGGATAGCAACTGGTCTTCATAGCCATGACAATATTCCTTTACACACCTTTTGACCCAATCTCTCTCACTGCCGCTTCCTCGCATGGTATAATCTCCCAATGTTCAATGTTTACTATAGCCAAAACTACCCCGCAATCTGGATCTCGATTAGCAGGAGGTCGGTGCGCTATAATCCGTTACGACCCCTCACGAAGTTTCGATTATTATAGACTTCAACAAATCAAAGCAGCTTGAATTCCCATCCAATGACTTCGAACATGCCAGAAGTAATATTCATCGGTCTGTCTGGCCCCTCGTCGTCAGGCAAAACCAGTCTGGCACACATCCTCCATCACCTCCTCCCAAACTCTACAATCCTTCATGCAGATGACTTTTGCAAAGAGTTCGATGACATCCCTACCATCAATGGCTACCTAGATTGCGATGGCCCTGACGGCGTCGACTTTATCCGAATGGCTGAGGTCATCGATTACATGAAAGGGCATTCTGGAGCCACTCCAGATGGCTTCAATAGTTGGCAAGACGAAGTTTTCCCGGGCCAACCGGGGAAAGCCTTGCAACTAGTGCCCCCACGGTTGATGGAAAGTATGCGCGTGAGATCTGGCCAGATGCGGGAACTTGCCGGGGATGGCTTGACTTTCCCACTTAAAGTAGTGTTTTTGGAAGGTTTCCTCTTGTTCCACAATCCTAGGATAAGAGAACACCTGGATTTGCGCCTTTTTCTTCCTCTGAGCTATGCGACCGCTCAAGAAAGGCGCTTTACCCGCCAAGGATACGGACCAGATGCGAGACCTGGAGAGTTTTGGAAGACGAAGGATTACTTTGAGAAAGTTGTGTGGCGAAACTATGCTACGTATCATGCTGCTTTGTTTGACGATGGAGATGTTGAAGGTGCCGTTAATGCCGAGAGTTGTGCCCAACTCGGCATCAAAGTGCTGCCTCACCTTGATCCACCCGTGGAAGTTAGCTTGCCATGGGCTATGGAGCAGATCGTCGAGTCGATAATGATGTTATCCAGTTAGATTATAAAGCGACTGGAGGCCAAGCCAAAAGTTCTGCACATATTGCAATGAACTACTAAGAATAAGACGTACACGCGTCGACATTAAACCAGCTTGCGGGTCTATCGGACAGATACGTACTAAATGAGGCAAAAAAGATCTCGATTCCTATAGTCGGAGGATTTGGATCCACCCGCAGAAACTTGTGCGGATGCATCGATTCATGAAAGTACGGCAATGGGAAGGATCTGAAACAATGTCTCAGCCGGCGCGGGCCTGGGTATTGACAACCCCGCGAACTATGCAGTGTAGAAAAGGTTATTTGAACTAGCGAGCACTGAACAGAATTGACAGGGTGTCATGGGCAAACACGTCGATACAAAAGCTGGGTTACCATGAGCTCGGGGCTCTAGTCGGCTACACCGAGTATCACAAAGCGACCAGCCTATAAGTAGGCCAATCTACAAGGAACGAGGCTGAGACGTGAACGCAAACTGTCGGGCCGACTGGGGCTTTCTCGGGGAGACCGGCTTATTCTGTGCGTACTTAGAGATCTCGACCTTCTTGTCTTCTGCACTGTCTCAGGCATCGAATGCATCTCACTGGCGTGACTTCTTCCGGAAGCTCCTGCAGTCTGCCGTGGCCAGTGCGAATCTCCATTGCCCGAAGTAGTTAGTGGACGATCCTGATTAGCTGCATCTGACCACGCTTTGATGTAATCATGCAGATCCTCAACAAATCAAAGTGGGGGGCAAACAGCTAAGAGGCAGCTGTCGGACACCGCTGTTTGTAAGGAGCCGCCACGCTTTATTGGTAGATTTCTGCTACCATGGACCACACAGCTGGCATGATACTTGTGCTTTGTGTAGCCTCTTGTAGACCGGGAGCTTTTCAATATCACACTTTTTGTTCCTCTTTTATGCTGTTGATTCCATGATTTAAAGCAAGGAGTCGGAGCTTGACGGGGCGCTGTTTGTCAGGCTGCCTTGTCGCTCCGAGACATGCGGAAGAGGCGGAGTAAGTGAAACAGGTTTACTTATTCCACCTGTGCATATCCTGCTATCAGAAGTAGGCTCAAACCACGTAAAGCCGTATATTTCCAAGAATAGCTTCAACGTGGGGATGCTACCGTGCAGGGGAGGGGTAAGCTTGCTAGCTCGGCACGTTGCCACTGCAACCTGGAAAATGCCCTATAAAGCAAGCTTGCGCACTGAGATCTTAACTTCATTCAACAGTCTCACAGTATTCAGAAAAGCCTAGCTTTCTCTTCTCTGCCTTAATAACGAATTTTTTTACTTTGACGACCTTCACGCCCAGCACCATGCTCTTCACCACGTTGTTTACCTCCGCCATTGCCTTTGGCATGGGCGTCTCTGCAATTCCTACGCCTGCAACACCTTCCAACACACGTTACGCTCAGCTGCGTTTGTTCGGCGCTCCGGGTTGTTTTGACCAGAACCAAGGCGAGCTTGGTGTGTATGGGGACTACGTCAACGTTTGCAATGCCTTCCCTGAGGGCAACGTCCAATCCGTGAGCTTCGAGTATGCTATCAACAACTGCACTGGTAAGTCATCATCAAAATTATGCCTGAGACCATATTAACATCTTCATACAGTGCAAGTCTTCAGTGACACAGATTGCCAGGCTGGCCGTCGCAGCGTGGCTCTCAAGAGCTGCGAACAGGGCGAGAACGAATATGGCAGCTACGAGGTGCATTGCCCTCACCTCTAAGCATTCTTATGTGACATTTGAATTTGAACTCGGAGCTTTAATAACCCCTTGCTCCTATGAACGCGATACGAGCCATCGTGATGGATACGATTGAACACGGACTCTGGATGTTAATACGATTTACACGTCACATAGACTTCTAATGCATATTATGCGAATGTTTTTGTCAGTTTTATTCACATGACCCGACCCAAGTAGGGTAGACTGGACCGAGTCTTAATTATGATGAGTATCAGTCGACTTGAGCAGCTATGCTGCGTCATTCCGTTTCACAGTCAGTTTGAAAGGCAAACTCGAGCAAACGAAAAAACGGCATTCCAGGCGCCGGTGAAATTTCCCATCTGAACTCCAACCAGCATTTTGGCCCAGCAAACGAACTTCGTCAAAACATTTGAATCATGCCCACGATCATCTTCGATCGTTGTCAGCGGGCATTTCAGCGATCTCGGTGCCCCCAATCTCGAACTTCCCACTATCCGTCGATAACTCTTCGACTTGAGGCCCAGAGGACACTAGATTTTCTTCTGCGGATATATTTGCTTTGGAACCAGCGTCATGGTCTTTTTGTCGACGGCGTAGAAGCAACCAGATCACGCCGATCAAAAACAAGCCCCCTACTGCGCATCCAACTCTAATCCCCGCTTTTGCTCCTTGAGGAAGGCCGGAAGAAGACTCTTCACTGGATGGAGCCGATGATTCAGTCCCTGTGCTCGTTGCCATCGATGAACTTGTTGTTGCTGATGTCGTTGCAGCTATAGCAGCGTTGAAGAGATATGGCGCGGGTATAGTTTGTCCCTGCGTCGCATTGGGCTTGCTGTGGCATTCGGTGTTCATAATACGAACCACTTCATCTTGGTATTAGAGCAAAGTTGGGAATCGTCATAGGGTCGCTCGACTCACTTTTTCCAAGGACCGTATAATTTTCCACGCCCATCAAACATTTTGCACATGCACCCGCATATTGGGTAAAAACAGACCCGTATTTCGTGCAGTATCCGTATTGATGGGCCGTCGCTTTTCCGTCAGTGTACCATGATGCCTGGAATACTGATTTTAAAGGCGGGCAGGTTGATTCGCAGGCCGAGAAGGATGGACTTGATCCGGAGTCGGGGAAAAGACAGTTTTGAGCCGTGAATTTCACGTTGACTATTGAATGGTTAGCGAAAGGAGGCCGAGTCAAGAAGTCGAACGAGAACCATACAGAGAAACCAATAAAGATCATTATCAGTCGGACCCGAGTATGTCGTGCTCTCCGCCTCGCACTAGAGACAATCTCTGAGTTTTTGGCCCTGGCTAGTCCCATTAAACGACGAATCCGGGCACACCAGATCTGACGGGTAGGTGTAGCCGCCTCCGCAGGTCTTCGCGCATGGTGAGTTATCTGTCACCGTGATAGCAACAGTCAACCCAACGAAAAGATAGATCACCAGGATCCAGCCAGCTGTATGGCGGACCATTTTGACGTCCTTCAAGACATTGTGTTGGGAAAAGGGGGAGTTGAGTCTCTGGGCGCTTATTTAAAGTTCCATGTTTTGATCGGATGGCCCCCACGTTTAGTGCAGCCACCCTAAAATTAAATCGACCCTAGATCTCTTGGCAGCCTGGTTTTGGTAAGGTTGAAACAGCCACTGATTCCCAGGGTTTGGATTCGTTCTCTCTCGTATTCAGTGGGGGCCTACAATCTCTGCTTTCCCTGCTTGTTCAGATAGCTGCATCTTTCTAATGATAGTTCTCCATAGTGACCGATTTGGGGGATATTAATTTTATTCATTGTACATATTCTACAGTACATATTATCGCGACGCTCAAGGCTCTTGTTAGAGTTCCTTGGAAGGACATTTTGACGCTTCTGGTAGCTTATCAAAGAAATATTTATAACGAAGTTATAGATCGATGCAGCTAATGGCCTTTAAAGAATGAACCCAATTCTGAATCGCGTGATATGTGAACTGAGTACAAAATGGTATCAAAGAAAGCACACTGGCCCTGACTTAGCATACATAGCGAAATCCTGGTTTCTCCCAATCTGTTAAGTCCGCTGTCTGGTCATCCTCAGCTTGCCCGCCTTGTCCCTGCGCGAGATCTCGTCGCCGATTTTCCCATTTGATACCAACGAAGTATACTATCATCAAGAATACCGCAGTTGCTTCGAAACCAAGGATGCAATTAAATCCCGTTGCATAGCCCGGGGCCTCGCTGCTCTGGAAGGTTTGCGGTGCTACTATGTTTGCCACGCAATAGCCAACGAATACCATCGCATTGAGAGTAATCTTCTTGGTATGCCCGGAAGTATTTGCCATGGGCAAAGACAAGCTCACGGCATAAGGACCCCAGAAAAAATAGAAAAAATAGTACGCAGCGAGTCGACCTGCTACATGCGATTCTGGAAGCTTGCGGATGACGATAGAGCAGATTAGAGGAACAAGACAGCACAGTCCTGCACAGAGACATCGCACATCCTTCATCCACCTGGATGGTAGCGCGAAGGCAATACTACTGAAGGATTGAATGACTCCCGTGGGCATTCCGAGAAGAACCGTAGTGAGAGTGCCGAACCCAAGACCGGACACAATTTGTGCAGAAAATGTGTTGAGGGCTCTATTGGGAATGTTGATGCAAAAGAAGAAAAGAGAAATCACCCAAGACTTCCAGTCAATCAAAGCCTCCCGGACTTGGTACCATTTAAACTTTTAGTTGAAATTAGCAGCCCCCACCGAGTTCCATAGGGAAAGAATGTCCTACTCTATTCTCTATACCAGTATTGTCCTCCCTCTTACGCTCCACAACAATGGAGTACTCTTTCTCGTTCAAGAAACCTCTAACCGCCGGTCGATCAGGAAAGAATAACCAAAAAAGGACCGAAAATACAAAGCTCACAGCGCCGAGGACAAGAAACAACAGTCTCCATGATGCGATCGCAGTATGTGTATGTCCGATTCCGTATGAAATCAAGCTAACATAGAGCTAAGTAGTCTCGTTTAATTTTGTTTCATGAAATATGACAATCAAGACACTCACCGAGGCAACGGTTGAAGTCGAAATGGCGACGCGGAGAGCTTGCTCTTCCTTCCTATACCACATGACTGTGGCTAGAGTCAAACACGGGAGTGCAGGTGCCTCAAACATACCCACGAGAAACCGAAGGGTCAACAATCCCGCGGCATTGTGGGTCACAGCCATTAGCAAGGTTGTCACCGACCAGCCGATACCTAAGACGGCCAGTAGCTTGCCAACCGGAAAGTGAGGGATGAAGCGCACTGAGATAGGCTGTGCAATCAAGTAGCCAAAGTACAAAATAGAGCCAACTGAAAGAAATGTCGGTTAGGTATAGCTGAGTTGGTGAGAACAGGAAAGCATGGACTGACCCCAACTATATTCTTGGCCTTGCAGATTGTCATCGTCTTTCATTCCGTAAAGAGCAGCATTGGAGATGAGAATTTTCTGTTGCTTCTTAGCGCACTGGAGAATTGATAGTCAGAATGTCACTCGAACTGACATCAACAGCAGAAAGAACAGCATAGCCCCATATGTACGGCATAACTCGAAAGTCAATCTTTCTTACGACTCTCCTTTCTTCCGCTTTAGTGAAAGTCGGGGTCGTCTCGGCGGCGTTGACAATCATATCTGGCTTTTCCGACATTATGATTTCGATAATTTGGCAACGCTACCATATGGTCTAAGAGCAAGATGCGAAAAAAAGAAGAAAAAATCTGGCCTGCGATGTGATGCAATGCCCTTACTTATAATCTCACAAAATGATGTGCGAATAGATGTCTGCTCCAGGCGGAAGAAGGCATGAGTCCCTGGGTAGCACTGACATCTGGGCAAGCGTCATGTTTGGGGAGAGTGATAATGTATCTTATTAATCGCCTAATTTAATGACTGTCGACCTTTCTGTTATCATAGACTATAGCTTGAATGGAATGGCGCGTAGATCTAACTGGCTCGTCGGACTAAATTGATAAGGTCCGTTGTTTCGGATATCCGCAGAGAGTCCGCTTCGATAAGCTTAACAAGGCCGCCAGGCAAATCCCGAACCATAGAGTGTGGGGTGTAATAAGTGCATTGCATAGATCCTGGCTTTGAAAGAATTGTCCTCATGATCTGTCTACCTTGTTTCATTTTTCCTAATTTTTGAAGTTGATCATTGAAACTCTGCCGAGCCCGGGCGGCCAAGATGTTGATTGAGACGAACCCTACAAATATAGGGAACTCGGAGGAATCTCATTGGCGGCAGGAAGCCGAGGCTATTGAGATCTGGTGGAATTCTAGCCATCAAAAACACATCAAGAGGTACGTCTTTGATAGCCATGGGGTGGTATTGAGAGTTCGCTCATGAGAGATCAGGCCCTATGACGCCTCAGAAGTTGTCACTCTTCGGGACTCCCTCCCTGTCGAATACCCTGCGAGCGTTCAAGCTCTAAAACTGAGGAAACTCCTACGAAAGCATCGCGACAATGGCACTGCGGAGATGACATTTGGAATGATCGATCCTATCTTGGCATCGCAAATGAGTCACCAGGGTACCATTTATGTGTCTTGCACTTTGTGCGTTTGGTGCTTCGGAATGCATGGGACAAGACACAAGCGACTGCCCTTGGGACACTGTACCCAAGGCAGCGCATCGAATCTTTGCATCCCAGATGTATCATGATAGGCGCCAAAGACAGGATCGGATGAGACGTTCCGCGGCCGAACGAAGCAAAATGGGCGATCCTCAAGATTACCTGCTACCAATTGTAGCAGATGCAGATATGGGATTTGGTACTA
The DNA here is from genome assembly GCA_026745395.1 of Tympanopsis confertula. Classification (NCBI taxonomy): domain Eukaryota; kingdom Fungi; phylum Ascomycota; class Sordariomycetes; order Coronophorales; family Scortechiniaceae; genus Tympanopsis; species Tympanopsis confertula. The sequence continues at coordinate 34,299 of JAOYNU010096796.1, read as the reverse complement.
CCACAGCCACCATGAAGCTTACGAAGCAGCTTGTTGAGTCGGGTGTTGCGATGTTTCATTTGGATGATCTCGCCCTTGGTGGGAAGCAGCACACGGGCACTGAGGCAGGACACACAATTGTCTCGACAAAAGACTATCTGCTTCGTCTTACTGCTGCTAGGCTTCAACTGGATATTATGGGGTAAGCTTAACAGACTTCTGCACAAGAAGAATCAATATGCTAACTAAGAAACAGAGCGGAAACAATGATTATGTGCCGGTGCGACGCAGATGGTGCTAAATACATCGTGTCAAACAACGATCCTCGGGACCACAAATACATTCTGGGAGCCTCTGCTCCGATTGGCACTCTCGTAAATTCTTTGAGTAAGGGGATGTCTGTGACGAAATGGAAGCAACTTGCTAAGGCTGTCACCTTCGACCAAGCAGTGGAGAATGCAGCAACGGAGTCTCAATACGCGCTCTACCACGATTTGATATCGAAACAGTCTTTTCTTAGCCTCGATGAGCGACGAAAGGCAGCTAAGGAATCACTTGGTGGTGTTGAGGTGTTTTTCGACTGGGAAAGTGCAAGAATGCCGGATGGCCGATATCTATACCTGTCTTCTCTGCAATCTATCTTGGATCGTACCCTTGCTGCAGCTCCACTCGGGGATCTCATTTGGGCCCGAATGAATATGAAATATGCGAATCTCGTGAAAATCCACACGTCATTCCAGTCGATATACCCAGACACTATGTTTGCAATCGGATACGGCGGAACATATGACTTTACAGCCAACGGGTACAGTTCGGAGGAAGTTGAGGAGCTGCATAGAAATCTAGCCCGTCTGGGGATAGTGTGGCAAGTACAGCCTGCATTCGCGATGCAAGCTCTGAATCATGTTACTCGGGATTTCTCACGACTCTGGGCGGACCGAGGTATCGGTGGGTACCAGGAGATTCAGAAAACAGCAATGGCAGCAGATACGGATGGATACGAAAAGATGTCTTGGAGCGGGGGGTACATCGCTGATGCGATAACTGATACCCTGGGCAGAGTGGTCGATAGCCTGTGAATCCTGTCATACCAATCTAGTGACGTGCTTCAAATTGTATGCTAATCGTTTCCTCAATAGTGGGCGCGCTATACGATGGTCGAGCTCCTTGAGCCATTGAGGAGAGCATATCAATTACTTGCTGTTGAACCTTCAAGTCCTCAAGTCTTTTCAGTTGCCCATCAAGTTCGGTAGCTTGTGCTACAGACAGAGACCAGTGTTGTCTAGAGTGGCCGAATTCGGTTAAGGGCAATGCTTCTACAACGAGGTCGAAGATATCACGGAAGATTCGAGCAGAGCTCCAGCTGACACAAAAATCATTCAATGTTGCTGAGCATGCAAAAAATGCTTTGGCGATACTTCTACTGTCGTAAAGCTCAAATTGCTGGTGAGTTGGCGTGGCCCATAGACAGAAAGCCACATTAATACCAGCCTGAAATTGATGAAGCAACTATACAAAGCCGTTAATAAATAAAACATTAGATTCATAGGCGAGAATCATGTAGTGCAGAACTTACAGCAGTCCAAGTGAAACACGTGGTGCTCTCTCTCACTCGCAGATTGCGAAAAGTGCAGAGCGCTGCCGTGGCGGCCGCACATAGGAATTTCGACTCTCCGCTGCGAACTGCTAAGGCAGGGTTTGGGAAGAGTGATATGATTGTATAGTCTGCCAGATTGCAAAGCCAATCTTGCGACAGAAACCGAGAATGATGATGAGAGTCTGTGGAAAGGGCCTTGGTATCCGCTATCCAAACATCAAGTTCTGCTTTTGGATATGATCGCCATAGATTCGGCACCGGAATCGAACGACATCGAGCTTCGTACTCGACATTCTTCGTTAAGCGAATTATGTTGCACTGTATCTGGCGTAGCTTAAAGCTGTGGCCCTCTAACGCTATATCCGCGTAGCTTGGGTGCGGGTCGACCGACGGGACTGTCAGTCTAATCTCTTCATAATTCACGTTCGTCTCTTCACTGTCGTCAATCTTTATTGGAAGTAAGTTAAATGCCTTATCCGTATCTGATTTTGTTCTTCTCCTAAAGAAGTTCAGCCACATCATGATTTCATACCTCTTGAATCCAATAATCATTAAAGGTGACCATACGTCCCATTGTACTATTCAGTAAGATTCCTATTACCATGCACGTTCGACTCGTCATCCTGATTATGAGTTTGTCCTGGCTATTATTATTATCTGAAAATGGCGTTGTTTTGATTTGGGCTCGCAGATTGAAGTCAGCTGCCGCGCAGTTTGTGATGGCTTCAGAGGCCCAGCCAATGAGATCGTCTACTGAGTCCAGATGCATAGCATAGATTGTAAAGAGCAAATAAACTTGAGCTTTAATATGTGATGGGCACGGTTTTATGGTGTCTGATCGAAGATTCAGCAAGGCCCTGTGATAATGATCCTGTACTTCATTAGCTTATACAGCACTTGCAAATGGGACTGATCGCGTCATACTTTGGAGATGTTTAGATGCTCCGAAACCTGTTCGCGACCATGCATCAACAACCCCCCTATGGCGAGGAGCTGCCGGATTTGATTAGTATCTATATTGGGGTATCACGTAGTGGCTGGCATTTCACGCACCATGTCGACCAACACACCTCTCCAGCTTGTTTTCAAACCCTCGCGAGCTTTGGCAGTCCAGTATTCCCAGCAGTTTCCCCATTGAGAATCATGCAGAAATGGCCACATCGGGTGAGCACTTGAGAAATACTCGTTGGCGTACTTATTGGCCATAAAAAGTGATGTGGTTGCCCTTGCAAGATTGACAGAGTTGGAATCTAACACAGCCGGTAGGCTTGCCCATTCTGTTGACATTCTTCTCTCGCTGGTAGTACTCCTCTCTGGAGGTATTGAATCATCCTCGGTGATTGTACAATCCACTCCGCTTTCTTCAAATAGATCCAGATTCAAAATTTGTTGTATGCTGGGACTTATTGGAGAAAAAGACTGGATCAAGCTGGAACTTTCGTTGTCATTACCTTCGTTGCTCGGAGATTCCAGTGAGATACTTGGAAATGGATAGTCCAGAATCTCGGGTTGCTGATCGTCGCCCAGTGAGCAATACTGACTGGCAGCCTCGTCGGCGTCAGCGACATCGCAAGACTTAAGTGTGGCCTCATCCAAATGATCACTGGCAAAAGAAGGGTCGGTCGCTTTGAGAGTTTTCTCGAGACTTGCGACACGAGTCTCGAATAGGTGGACACATCTGCCGAGGGAGATTAGTGTCCATCACTTGCGTGTGTCCTTTTGTCAAGTGTTCATACGCGGGATGTGGATATTTAGACAGCGAAGACTTCTTCGGTTGCAGTGGCACACATTCTATTGACCGTGAGAAACATTTCAAGGACGAAGGAGTGCATCCGGACCTGCATGCGATTTAAGACATTCACCGCAAACTGGGCGTTTCTTGTCGCACTATTTGATACAATCAACTCGTGATTCTCCTCACCTCATGCAGAGATCTTCATGTTAAACTACTTTCTTCTTTCGTTGTCTACATCGGCAACAAGCGATTGATCGGCGTGGAAAAGACCATATTAGTGAATCCGCCTTGTCTGCAGAAGAAGACCGATCCATAATGTTGAAGCCTTTGGGCTCCCTGCCTAAAATGCTATTGCTGTCGATTGGAAGGGGATTTCTGGCTCCTGTGTTCTCGTTTTGGAGCCAATCTCCTGGTGGTCCATGCGGCTTATCGGTGTCGGGGTTTGAGGTACCCGGGAATAACGATAAACGGCTAGGGCCCAGGTCATTGTATATGATTGGTTGCCTTTCGGAAGAAACAAAGGAGCTTGTAATCAGCTCTTATCTTTGACTTCTATATCTTATCTCACGCCCTGTCGGACTTTCCAAAAAAAAGTCCGATAGCGGGCACGGTTGCGCGCGGACTTCGTTAGTCGCAAGAGTTGAATGCTGATTGGCCTTTCCCCATTATCCCAGCCACTATAAACATCATGACTGACTCGGCGATTGGCTATAGATTGTTTCTAATAAATTTACTGGCCGATTACGTTCAATTGCTGGCGTTCAATCGGGAGATATGACTTTTATTTCACGAAGAACGATCCGTGTTGCGGTGCTGGTCGCTTTTACTATCCCATCTGGAATTTCCAAGTCAAGGGGTGGCTTTGATATCGTGTTTAGAGATTGGCTGCAAAAGTGTCTTCAAATCTTTAACAGCGACAGAAATGATTCTGAAAAGTACTCAATTGAGACTACCGCATGGGACATAGTCTATGGGAGCAAATATCCAGATGTCTCGGAGCTAGATGCTTTAATCGTTACGGGATCTACGGCATCGGCATATGACAAGGAGCCGTGGATAGCAAAGCTAGAAGGCTATCTACGATGTAATTATCTTCAATCATTTTTCTAACATCATACTGAGTACGCTTACTGATTCTCGCTTAGATGTCTACGACAATGCATCTCATGTACGCATATTTGGTGGCTGCTTTGGTCATCAGATCATGGCCCAGGCTCTTCTTGGAAAGCAGGGAGTACAGGTGCACAAATCACGAGATGGATGGGAAATTGGTGTTTTTGATGTTACTGTGACCGTTGAATTCACTGCTCAGTTTCCTCGACTTTTGGAAGGAAAGCCGTTTTCTTACCAGCTTTTGCATGCCGATCATGTAATTTTGACAGACGGGGTTCCAGATGATTGGATTCTGTTGGGAAAAACGCCTCTTTGTGAAGTGCAAGGCTTTTTGAAGCCTGGAAGAGTTCTCACATACCAGGGACATCCAGAGTTCGATTCTTTTATCAACGGCAAAAGTGTCCTGAGCCTCGCTGCATTGAATGGATTTACAGAAGATGAAATAGAGGGCTACATGACCCTTGTCAATCGGCCGGATCAAGCAAAATTAGCAGGATGTGTATTGATAGACTTTTTTGTTAGGGCAAGCAACTGATGTGTTATAGCTACCGGGGGCTGTGACTATGATCTAAGATCAACGAACGCATGCATGTTAATTTCGGGTGATTAAATCTCGAGCGACAACCCCCAATGCCGGCATTCCCAAGGCTTGAGCTCAACGTTAGATAGTCACCTAAAAGTCGACAAATTATAATTAAATTACTTTTAGTATCTATAAAACTCAAGCTACTAAGATCAAAATCTTCCTGCCAGGTATCTGCAAAGAATAACATATTGTTTACTTGGTAGAAAAAATCATAGTTCGTCAAGTTGATCTTGTGGCTTATTTTTAATATCAAACTTCTGGATTCAAACCCCAATTCATCCTTTTATTTTCTCGTTGCTCTCCATATCCAATGCCAAAATGTTGGCTGCTTGTCCTTCGAGCTCCATAACATCGGCCTCCACGGCTAGCTCCTCAAACTCATTGGAGTGGGTTGAAGTTGCTGTCGGGAAGACGCGACTGAGGAGGTAATAAGCTAACCCACTCATTATAATGCTCAAAATGTATCCAATATCCCACATTCTGGTTGCACCAACTCCGACAGACAAATTATCCATCGTAGCCACAAACCCAGGAAATGGAAGAGCATTGTCCAAGCAACAACGGCTCTCCAATTCCAACCATGCCAGTACCAATACCGTGACGAGTCATTGCCGGTATACAGCTCACGAACAAAATAATTACCTCGACATACAAAAAAGTAGTCAACAACGCAAATTGTCGCGAACGGGCCCATTAGAATGCTGTATCCGGAAAGGAAAGTTAGCAAGGAACTTGCACTTTGAACAGTCTTCCACGGAACAAGTGCAAATGTAAGGAATGCACAAAGTATCTGCCCTCGACGGATACTAATCCAGCGCGGGAAAAGTCCAGCGATGTCAGAGCCAAACGGAAGCGAGTTTCCTGCAACATTGGTCCCAATAATTGCGACGGCAAAGGCAAATGAAGCCAGGAAAACAAGTCCACGAGACGCAGCCGACATCTCGTAGTAATCCAGGGCAGCTGATAAAACATCCCAAAGGTTCCAGTATGCCTTGCCCCAGAAGTTTGAAGTAGCGGATGCCACCAGAATACCGAAAAGAGCGGGTATGGCGCTGAAGAATGGGTAAGTGATCAGTTGAGACCAACTCTGATCACTAGGCTTCCTCGCCCAACGCGCAATGTCCGCTTGGGCGACAATCAAAGCAGAGCATCCACCAAATCCGGCATTGAGTGCGCTGAGCCATAACCAGCCGTAGTAATTGGAATCTTGGAGCTTGGGAGACACGTTGAACGTATTTCCGACCGAGCCACCATTGAGAACGACTGCCCAGATAAGTACGGCAAAGCATGCAGGAGCTACTATGCAAGACTTGGCAACAAAGTACCAGTTGAGATTGCGTGGGTGAATGAAGACAAATGGTAAGCTCAATATGAAATAAATCGCAAGAGCAGCAATGAGTTGCGTAGTGATGCCTTGGTCGGTCGGAATTTTGTTTGGAACGTTATTCCATGAAGGCCAAATGCATCGAATACAAATGGAAACGAAATTCGAACCGTAGTAGGCATTCACTGAGTACCAAATGACGGCCTATGCACACTATTGTGTCAGCTTTCGGACACCCATAAAATCATTTTGTCAAATGAATGGAAAGAGCTGCCTAACTTACAACCACACATCGCGAGACAATCGCCATGTAGCTTCCCCACATTCCAAAGCTGGCGCGCGCGTAGACTGGGAATCCGATGTGATAGGCGGCAGGGCCTCGACCATTCGCGACCAAAATCAACGCTCCAATGAAGTGGGAAACTACCACAGCAAGCCAAGCTGCGTACCAAGGCATACCCAGTGATATCATAGCGCCTCCTGTTGTCCATGTTCCCGTAGCAAATGAGGATGCTAGCCAAAAACTTGAATAATGTACCCATGTCCAGGTGCGAAAGCTGGGTGGTGTCGGGTCAAGATCTTTATTGGACCATTTGTGTTGACTCTCATCATTTTCAACTGCAAATGGGGTTTCATATGCGGTAGGCTGGACCTCAAGGACACGCTTTACATCCTCCCAAGAGTGGAGTAACTTGAGCCTTTGAAGCATCATGTTGGACCTGGCTTCACGCAAGAGTAGCCTGTTGTGGAGATGGAAATTGGCCTCCCTTGAAAATAGTTATTCGAGAGACATGAGACACATTTTAATCTGATGCTTGGTATTCCTATCACTTATCCATAGTCCGATCCAATCCAGCTGCGCCCCACTTGGTAGGACTTTTCTTATCAGTCCGCTCGGAGGGGAAGAGCGGTAGATGGCTACTTGTAAATTGGTGGGTCAAGCGGAAACGTCCACGGCGTGTTCGGCACCATGAGAACGCATGACGGCATAATGTTCAATTTCGAAGCCTGGGCTGCTATTGGTAGAACTTTCTCGACGTGGCTATCTTTTGAACTGGTCGTAAATAACGAGGCACTGTACAAGGAATCTTATCGAGGCTGTGTTATTATGGCGCAGCTAACAGCTGAGTAGGCATTCCTAATAGGTAGTCTTCTAATACAGAGTACTAGAGAGTCCATTCAAATTCATTTATGGACTTGCCGATACCTATGCCATATGGTTCTCTATAGGCCCCGGTTTAGACTTCAGGCCAAATTTCACTCTGGTCCTGCTACATCAAAAAGATTGTTTGCGAAGTGATAAATTCTCAAAGAAGGCTCAACTATACATTCAAGCTGCTGGTATGTTTCTAAGCCTGTTCATCTAGTGCCTGCGCGATGCGCCTGATACTATCAAGCAGGACGTCTTCTTCGTTCCAGGCCCAGCATAATCTGACACATGCCGCATAGCTTTCCCGGGCTCTCTCTTCACTTTGTGGGTCGCCAGAGACTGAAAAGATATCACCTGGAGCGACCTTGACCATGTGGTCTCGCAGGAGGGTTTGGGCGAAGGTCTTGGCTCCGCCTTCTATACTGCTTGGAAGACGCAGAAAAATGAAAAAGCCTCCTGCGATCGCATGGCCCTGATAAGCACCATTGGATACAACAGAAATCCCTCGGGGCTCAAGTTTCTCCTTTATCGCGCGCATCATACTGTAGTACCGATTTCGATATGTGGGTACAAGCACATTCTTGATATGGGCTTGAATGACACCATCCGCGAGCATTTCGCAAACAACAAGGGATGCGAGATGCCCTTGACAGCCACCAGAACCGGTTGCGCCACTATTATCCAGAACATCATTAGCAATTGTCGGGGAATGGGCTCATTTTGGTCCAACTTACACTGTACCCATGGCAGCAACCAACTTTGGGCTACCCTCAAGCCAGCCGACTCGAGTTCCTGGGGCAACAATTTTAGGCAATTTCCAAATGGCAAAGCCCCAGGAAGATTCCGGTCAACATCACTGAGCCTTGGTGGACAGGGTCCAACATCCTGCCCTCGGTCGGACTCTCGAGCGGGCCATCGAAGCACATCATATACATCGTCCGAAACAACTAAACAATTGTATTGCCGCGCCAGGTGAACAAGTCGCTCCCGGCTTTTCAATTGCATTGTCTTTCCACTGGGGTTTGAGAAAGTCGCAGTGAGGTAAATGACATGACGGTAAATTGTCGGATATCCATAGTCTTCTTTCTTTTCACATGGATGATCATTCTCCTCATCGCTTTGAGATGCCGCCAACGCCTTTTCTAGAAAATCCAGATCAATGCCATCCTCGACCTCGGGAACTCCACGCATGCGCTCGCCGAATCCAGCGTCGCGAAAGATTGGACAGGCGAGGAAATAAGTGGGCTCAACCATCCAGATGTATCGCGTATAACTGCAGTCTGCAAACTTCTGTAGTAATGTCGCAAGGCTATTTGATGCTCCATTGGTGACCATGACCCTATCTAGCGATACGTCTTGAGCATACGCATCACCGAGCCACTTAGCAATACTTTCTCGTGCCTGCACATTTCCCAGTCCCGGGCCATAGCATAACTCATTCTCAATACCTTTCCTGGTGAGCACATCTGACGCAGATTTTGCAAGCTCAGAGGTCGGATGAAGTCTTGGGGTGGGCCACCCTCCTTGTAAGTTGATAACGTCCATTGGGGACTAAAGCGCACTGATGACGACTAAACTGGTAAATGTTGGTGTCTAACCCTCAAAACGCCACGACCGCGATTTTAAACGAGCAGGAAAGTTTGGAAACATTGAGAATTTCTTCTTGAAAAAGTAGCAGAATCAATGAAGTCTTATCGGACTCTTGAACAAAGTCCGAAAGTGAAGCCGACGGAGCAGTAGCTGACCCACTAGACCCCGCAGACTAGACGGTGCTTCCGTGGCCCGAAAAGCAAAATGGCATTTCAATATTGAAGAATGGAGCTTACAAGTCTCAATTCGGAGACGGACAATACTTCCTTTTTGCTGGCCTTTACCTTGACGCCTCAAGTAGCCAACTCTGTGAAGTATCTCGGCCTTTTTGTCTCGGAGGTATTCGGAGTTCTTTTCCACCCACCACTATCGGGCAGATCATAGCTTTTTCTGCTGTCCTTCTTGCGGTTCTCTCTTTCCAATCCCAGTTTCGTGTCGCGGTCTAATTTTGGTGTCTCACAAATTCGCCGATATGTCCGTAGTCTCTAGCGAGATCTCCACGTAAGCTTCTCATTCGCTCAATGGCTGCAGCGTCCGGTTGACAATAGAATGTGTTGTTGTGCAGAGGTAACCCTGTGACAACTACAGATGTCATTGACATAGCAAAGGGCCTTGGGTTTGAGGTAGACCCTAGTGAGCTGGATAAACTTCATATGCTTCTAGCGTCAGCCCACGACACATTCGAGGAATTGAGCTCGCTGCCTCATTTCTATCCTACTGTCGACCGGGATCGATTCCCGCGCCTCAATGTGCGCCTACCCGAGACCGGCCTGGATCCCGCTTGGGCCTGTCGTTTTCGTATCTCTGACCAGCGCCCAAGCGAGAAAGAAAATGGACTTCTTCAAGGCAAGCGAATTGTTCTCAAAGACAATATTAGTGTTGCAGATATCCCGCAGTACAATGGGACGGATGCTATTGAGCCATCTATTCCTCAAGCAGACGCGACTCTCGTGACAAGAATATTGGAAGCGGGAGGATTTGTAGTTGGGACTGCTACTTGTGAAGCTTTGAGCTGTGCGACTGTGAGCAATACTGCTTCTACAGGGCCTATATTCAATCCTTGGGCCCCAGGTTATTCCGCAGGGGGGTCCTCGTCCGGGATAGGATCTCTCGTAGGCCGCCCTTCTGAGGATGCCGGAAATGAAGCCATCGACATGGGAGTTGGCGCGGATCAGGGTGGCTCAATTCGGGTCCCGGCAGCTTTCTGTGGTCTCTTTGGTCTCAAACCAACTCATGGATTGATTCCTTACACGGGTGTTGTAAACTGCGAGCCTACCCTTGACCATGTAGGCCCGATGTGCAAAACCACCTGGGATACTGCTCTTCTTCTTGAAGTCCTGGCAGGAAGAGATGAAATTGATGATCGCCAAGTTGGAACACAACGGCACAAAGAGATACCTTATTCTTCTAACCTAGAAGAATGGTACTCTTCGGCAATTTCAAAGAATCCATCACAGCCGCTAGTCGGCAAGCGTATCTGTCTTCTGAAGGAGGGTATCAATGCCCCATTCATGAAAGATGAAATGAAAGCCGAACTCCAATTTGTGTGTGAAAATTCAAGTCTCTGGGCTGTGTTGTAGAAGAAATTTCGCTTCCAGGACATGAGAGAGGGCGAGCTCTTTGGATGACAATCTGTCGCCAATCACTCACTAGTACCTGTCTGGGAAACCCTGCAGGTCGTCGAGGACACTATCCGCCAGGATTTACTGAGAGTCTGCTTCCATGGACACAAGAGAAGTGGGATAAGCTGCCCATAGGCATGCGCAATGAAATGATCAATGGCGAATACGAGAGAATAAAATACCCACATCTCTATTCAAAATCGACGAACTTGGCACTGGAGCGTGAGTTTATCAACTATTTCTTTTCTAATGAATCTCACGTTGCTGACCACAAAACAGTGCGGCAGCAATACGAAGCAATCTTCCTGACGTTCGATGTCATTCTACTTCCCTCGACACCTTTTACCGCACCCAAATTATACAATAGAGAGACTGCAAGCGCTCTCGATAAAATGTCGGCAACTTTTGGACAGACTCTGAACACGATGCAATTTAACTTGACAGGCCATCCAGCTCTTTCCATGCCCACGGGCTTGAGGCAGGATATGAGTGACGCTTCAACCTCTCAGTTCTTGCCTGTGTCTGCTCAATTGGTTGCAGGCTTACATCGTGACTCTGATCTTCTAGAGTTTAGCTATGCCTATGAGCAAGCATTTGCATGGCGAGAGCGCCGAGTCTGAAGATCAATAGATAATTAGATTTCTCAATCACGATTTAGACTTCAGAGAAAGAAATTCATATCGGTGACTAGACACTAGTGTCTATTGGAAAATCCAAGCATTTAACTTGTGAGGAGTGACATGATCTGGAGTATGGCAATCAATAAGTCGGTGATATCAATGCTTCCATAATGGGTAGTAAATGTTGGCGGTGAGGCTTCCCTCTGTGGCAGTATACTTACCACCTGCTCTAGTCTCTTGACTGCTTTGGGCGGTGAAGTTTCTGAGAATAGTCGCAGTAGGTACTTAAGCCCCTATCAGTAGGTACATGAGCCTCTACTTCTTTCCGAATCATAGCCTAATCCTAGCCTACTACATGATTGATGGAATTATTTGAGGTGGTAATGGAGATAATATTCTGCTGGCAGAATGCCCATTATATAATCATTGATACTACCGGCTTATTGATTGCTATACTGGGGGTTATACAACGGCTGTAAACCGTGCGTCGGAGTTTTGAAAAGAAGTCCGATCAGACTACCCGTTGACGAACTCCAATATTTTCTGGTATATATTATTCCCATTTTTGGCGTCTTCAACCTCTCATATGGAAAGCATTATACGGAAAGAAACTAACATGGCTTCAAATGAATTTGTGGTCCTCGGTGCTGGGGTCATTGGTCTTTCGACGGCTCTCGCTCTCCGTGAGGTATACCCCACATCCCAGATCACCCTTCTGGCTCGTCACTTTCCTGGAGATTATCACATCGATTACGCATCGCCGTGGGCTAGTGGCAACTGGTGCTCATCTGCAAATGACAACGGGATCCTTGAGAAATGCGATAGGATAACGTTCCACCGCTTCGCTCGATTGGCAGCTGAGGTTCCTGAAGCGGGAATTGACCGATCAGAGCTTCGTATGATCTTTGATCAAAAAGTTGAGGACGCAGGCATCTTGGGTGAGGGTACTGGGAGAATATGGTATGATGAACTAGCCGGTGGTCTTGTTCCATTGACAGGAAGTGAACTTCCCTCCGGCTCAGTCTTTGGATACGATGTGCCTTCAACTTTTGTCATAAATACTCAGGTGTATCTTCAATGGTATGTGGTTCCCAAAAGAGCATATCATTCAAATGCTTATCGTCATGTACCAGGCTCTTGAAGCAGTGCCGACTCAAGAACATCGGCTTGATTCGAAAGAGTCTCAATCACATTCACGAGGCGCGTCTGTCGCCAAATGTCCAGGCCGTGTTCAATTGCACAGGTCTAGGATCGTACTCTCTGGCTGGTGTCAATGATAACACAATGTATCCAACTAGAGGCCAAACTGTTCTGGTATCGCAGCCGATACAGCCCTTAAAGCGAATGTACTTCCGGTCACCCCAACGGGTGGACAATGACACCACCTATGTCTTCCAGCGTCCTTTGGGCGGTGGTATTGTTCTAGGAGGCTGCCGCGAAGACAATAAATGGGATGAAAAGCCAGACCCTGAGTTTGCTCAGGACATCATCAGAAGATGCTGCGCTTTAGCACCTGAACTAGGTCCACCTGATGGTCTCACCATTCTAGGCCATGGCGTTGGATTGAGACCAAATCGCAAGGGTGGGCCTCGGATGGAAATACAACGCCCAGCGAATGGTGACGCAGTGATAATCCACAACTATGGAGCTAGTGGGGCGGGATATCAGGCCTCTTGGTAAGTCTCAAGCTTGAGTATACACTACGAAACGAATACTAACTACAAACTAGGGGAATGGCGACGTATGGAGTCTCGCTTTTTCAAGATTACATGGGAGGACATAAAGAGAAACCAAAGCTGTAGAGGCTCATTTTAGAATATACTCTGATTTGTTCTAGGTAGAAATAAGAATTCTCATCGATTGCTTCGACTTAGTTTCTAATAATCGGAGTCTGGTCATGCATGTTAGTAGGGAGGAAAGACGTTCGCGACAGAGAACGTGGCAAATGAACTGACAGGGAAAATATGGTATGTCCCAATCAACGGCTCGCTTCCAGTCCAATCAATAATGAGGCGTGCAGTCCACTCCAACTGACCGGTCGCTCCATCCTCGAAGACATACTTGCTGGACCCATGGAGCATGACATACTTTGTTTGTCCCGGAGAGAAGAAAAATGTCTTGTGAACAATATGCTGTCTCGAGGCCTGTCCGGTCCAAGACTTCTTGTTTACTTCTGCGATGGCTTTGTGCCGTTTTGAAATTCAGTACACTCGGTTGCGCGGGTTTTTTTCAACTGATTACTTACCGGCTCTACCAGTGACATTGGTATCAGCCTTCTTCATGACTCCATTCTCTGCGAAGTGAGCCGCCCATGCATCACCGCCTTCGCGGTCATCAGAGAGTGTATAAAATTTTTGCAAGAAAGTCACAAGCTGTTCATTGGCAATGGTAGCGTCATACTCGAAGGCATGACTTGCAAAGGCAGCTGCCGAAGGATCAGACATGATCGAAGGAGATAAAGTTCTTTGGGGTTTTTCAGATAAAGGTAAATTTGTCTCTTCAATGTCATAAGCCTCGTCAATATATGTCTGGTTGCGAGAAACTCCGCTCTTGGTTCTCTATCTAAGTGGGGCCTGCCCGCGGACATTTGGCCGTGATGTCCGATACTTGTCACCCTAAGATCGGTGCCCAGGTATATTCGAGTATTAAAGATACTGCTATAGAGGAATGATAAAAGTGAATTAAATCTGTCATTCTAAGTTTCAGAAAAGCAATTCATTATGGCACCAAAGGCATTGTGCTCTTTTTCAGTAGACATTGATGCCGTCTGCGGGTGGTTGGGCTCTTATGGCGGAGAAGACTCCGTCTCGGATATCTCCAGAGGTATATAATTTGAGAACAGAAAGTTCAGACTGGGTCTAATGCTTCTGATTCAGGATACTTTGCCGGCACGGTCGGTGTAAGGCGCCTACTCGCATTATTCGAGAAATACGACATCAAGACGACTTGGTTCATTCAGGTCATAGTCTAGAGACGTTCCCCGAGGAATGCGCTCTCATCAGAGATGCGGGCCATGAAATTGGTCTTCATGGATACTCGCACGAGAATCCGAAAATGATGACTTTAGAGCAACAACGAGCTGTTCTTGATAAGAGTTATAAGCTCTTAACAGAGTTTTGCGGCAAGGTGAGTAAGACCATTGATTCTCATCTTTCAGCTCTAACTCGGTTTCTCAAACTCAAGCCTCCCAGAGGCTCTGTCGTTTCATGGTGGGAAACTCCAAAGGAAGGCGCCGAGCTTATGATGGAATATGGTCAGTCTTCGGGTCTTTCAAAGGGCACTCTACCATGATGTTAATCGCTATCAATACAGGTCTGGAATATGATCACTCCTTCTCTCACCACGATGCGCTACCTTACTGGCTGCGAATTGGCGATACGTGGGAAAATATCGACTATTCAAAGCACCCAGACACTTGGATGAAACCCCTCACCCGTGGCGAAGAGACTGGGCTCGTTGAGATCCCTACCAGTTGGTATCTTGACGACCTTCCACCTATGGTTAGTCCAAGTCATTGAATTCCGGGCCATGGTCGAAAGCTAACCATGCCATCAGATGTTCATCAAGAATATGACGAACAGTCATGGTTGGGTCCATCCCAGTGTCGTAGAAGACCTTTGGAAAGATCACTTTGATTATTTCTACGAGACCTACGATAACTTCTGTTTTCCGGTGACCATCCACCCAGATGTATGTGGTCACCCCCATGCTTTAAAGATGCTTGAAAGGTAAATACTACTATCTCATTCCGCTTAAACTCCCCAGTCACGACATTCGTACTAAATTTTATCACAAACAGGGTTATAAAGTATTTGAAGACAAAAGAAGGCGTTGAATTCGTCAAGATGGAAGACATTTGCGACGAATTCAAATCATCTAATGAGCCGCCTGCTGGGGCCAAAATGCCAAATATCAAAGGGATGAAGAGTTGAAGCACCAAATATTTTGAGTTGCCTCCAGGGCTGTTCCGATCACATCACTCTGAATGAAAACGTTAAATTTAAGATATAAATTAACAAGAACTATGTTGCAGAAAACCAATAATCTTTATACCCATATCCTGCATGGGAATGTAAAGATACAGTAAAAACAACCACGACTGCTCACACAAATGCATACACAAAAAACCACTAATTCATACATTCACCCAGCTCAAAACCTAAGCCTGGACATCATAAAACCTCGAAAGATCAACCTCAGGCTCGCGAGCACGAAATAACAACTCGATAGTCGGGTCAGTAATAGACTCAGTTCCAACCTCAAAGTTCTTTGGACGTGTAGAGACATCATCCTTGAACTTCCAGTCGTAGTTGAGCAGCAGCTGAAGAAGCAAGATCTTGCTCTCATTCGCAGCGAAGAAACGACCAGGGCAAGCGTGAATACCGTGTCCGAATCCGAAGCTCTCGCTGGTGGTTGTGACGAACTGGTGTCTGTGTTCGTGGCCTGGTTGCTGGCGCAACTTGAGGAATCGATAGCCGTCGTATTTGGTGGCGTTGGGGTAGATGGACTCATCCTCGTTGGCGGCTTGTGCGGAGACGGCGATCATAGCGCCCTTGGGGATAAAATTGCCGTCTGACAGAGTAATATCTTCGAGGGCGAGACGGTTGAGGGAAGCTGAGGTTAATGTCAGATAGGTTGGCCCGTGATGAATTCATGTTCCAGGGTTAGTGGAAGTTCGAGAGGAAGTAGACTTACTAAGACCAACAGGGTGAGTTCGCTGCGTCTCTTTCATGATGCTATCCATCAATTTCAATTTCAAGAGACTGGTTTTCTTCAACTCGCCATCTTCAGCAAACACGGCCTGGATTTCATCTCTCAAAGGCTGGATGTACTCCGGGTACGCAGCCAGGTCGTACATAATATTAGTCAAAAGGTTCGAGGTCGTGTGGATAGCAGCCAAGGAAAGACCCATTTGGCCGCTTGTCATGTCGAAGAATGTACCGTATTTGGCACCAAGGTCTTGGAACCAGTCCAGTGAGTCTGAATGGGTGCGTGCGGGCTCATCAGAAGATACTTTGCCGTCCTTGATTGCTTGACGTTTCTCGATCTCTCCTTGCACAATACTGCGACCGATCTTCAGGTGCTGGCGAACCTTGTGCATGTAGGGAAGGAAGTAGTGGACGATTGGGCGGACAATGCTAGGCCACATACGGAGATCACGGGCGCCGAAGAAAGCGTCACGAACGTAGGTTACCGCGACGTGGATCCATTCCTTGTTGCGAGCAGCCTTTTCTCCAAGAAAAACAAGGGTAGAGACTCGCGCTACGGCATAAGGGATCTTCTCTGAGAAGTTGTATGGTGTCCAGTCTTTACCGATGGTTAGCAAGCTTGTCCCCCATATATGCGTCTTCAGAGGAGATATCAAGCAGTACCTTTGGTAGAAGGGAAGAGTTCCTTCAGAGTGGGGATGGTTTCTTTCATCAACGGAGTAGTGAGGGATCCTTTGATGCGTCAGAGATCATGCAGTATTAGGTTTGAGAATAGAGTTGTCATACCAAGCGCCTGAGTCAGATTTACACGCACTGAGTCTACCAGGATGCGGTTTCCACCGGTAGTGTTTCCTCCAGCGTGGAATGCCTCAAAGCCTGGAATACGATTGTCGAAGAAGTTCTGCATTCGGCTGTTAGCACTTGAAACATGATGGCGAATGCCTCAAATTCCTTGGATTTTGAGCCTGAATTACCTTCTTGACAGCCTTCATGAAGTCCAACTGGGGATGGGCCTTGATTTCGTCGATATACTTCGGATGCAGGATGATCATGGGCCGGTTAGGGCTCATAACTTGGAATACATTTTTACCCTAGAGACGATGTCAATAAGTAAGTTTCAGAAAGACAAAAAGTAATTTGTGTCAACTTACCGCTGCAAATGCACCATTTATTATGTCGCGCGCGGATTTGTTCCAGTCATTGCGAGCCTTTCTGTTGGATAATTGCCACCATTTTTTCCCAATCAGAGGAACTCCTCTGTAAGGAATTTCTGTAGCGATATCCTCCCAGAAACTTGTGAGGAGCAACGCAAAAAGGGCCACGCAAGCTCCTTGTACAAAATAAGGGGTTTCAAGTAACTCGGTTAAAATCGCCATGGCGGCAGTAGGCCAAGCAACGGGCTGGGCCTAGATAAGATTCTTCACGGAGATGCACTTAGGAGACTATTCAGGAGCATGCTCTTATTTAAGAAGCCAGAAACGAGGGACATCCCACCAGTCAGGTGCAATGTGTTGCACATTATTTCGTCTGTGTCCTTGTATCCGAGAACCAAAAAAGTGGAGACCAGAAACCCCAGGTCGGAAGCTGTGTGAGCCGATGAGGATAGAAAATAGGACCAGGAGAGGCCCAGTAATCGGCCCCAGTCTATTCGCCGGGTATTGCGGGCTCCGAGGAGGTTAAACGGTCTATTCGTCGGGTCGAAAACGAGAACGAGGGTGATCGCTGCTAGAATGGGTATCCCCAAACGCACTAGTTGGTGGATCCGTGTGGCTTTCCAGGCCTTATACGTACGAATACGGAGTACAAAGGAGTCAAGCTGTGGCTAGCCAAAGTACATTGTTATGCATCACCTACTGGTTCCAGGCCTTATTGTTATGTTATTCTTTGTAGGATGCTCGTAGGTGCAGGACGGAATCCCCCGGTCGGCGTTTTAGGTGGTCCCTTGCCCTATCCCTACGATTGCCTTAGTAGACACCAGTACAACAACGCTTGATCCGGCCTTGAAGAAAAGCGGAATCCTTATCCGTGTTGCACGACTATAAAGAAGTCGAAGTATACAAAGTCACGCCTGAAGAAACTTCGACGCTGATTGGTTTGCCAACCGGAAGCAGCAATCGCTCCTGCACTCCAATCGTTGCGCTCCTTCCCCGCTTGAACCCCCCGCATCGGACTTACCTTCAACATCATCCGGCTTCACTTCCTCCAGGATTAGAACATGACCTCGAGCTTCCTTTTGTGACTCTAGCCCAGGTCTACCTGTACTCACTCCAGCATGGGCGACTTCGGTCCCGCAGTTTCACCTACACGCTCCACTCCCGTGGGCCAGCCGGTTGTCCATCAGCCCACGCCCAATGAGATATGCGTACTCGTAACGGGGTTTGGCGTGAGTGATCGATCTGCGCCCGGATCGAACTCGCTCCGGAGCCCGGAAGCTGACTGTGTAACCAGGCCTTCAAGACAAACCTCGTCAATGCCTCCTACCTGATCGCCTCGTCGCTTCCTTCCTCCCTGCCCTTTAAAGGGCCCCAGGCAGCTAATCGCAACATCTCCCTCCACGTCCATCCGGCTCCCATTCCCGTCGCGTACGCGTCCGTGCGAGAAACGCTCCCTGCGATTCTCGACGACTTCGCAGCTGCCCACGGTGGCCGTCGCCCGGATCTAGTCGTTCACATTGGAATTGCGGCGCCTAGGAAATACTATTCCATCGAGGCGCTCGCGCATCGCGATGACTACAATATCACGGATATCGACGGCCATCCGGGCTACGAGGACGGTGAGAAGCGGTGGAAGGAGCAGGGGCTTCCTCCAATACTAACACCGGGCAGGGCAAGTGCAGAGCGCGGAGAACGCGGTCCGGCTTCAGGGCCGTTCACTCCGAATGACCATCTGCTAGAGACTTGGAAAGAGCATGCTCCGCCGAATCTGGACATGCGCATCTCGCATGATCCGGGGCATTACCTATGCGACTTCATTTACTACACCAGCTTGTCAATCGCTTTGAAGCAGGGCCAGGACCGGAATGCGATATTTCTGCACGTTCCGGGCGCTGCGGAGAATGCTGATGTTGAGCGCGGTAAGGAGATAACCATCGCGCTCATCAAAGCTTTGGTGACCTGCTGGATTGATGAGAAACGTTCTTCATGATCTTCCGTTCGTATGGCGCATTTGAAGCTAGATAACTCTTTTTGGATTTCACTTTTTTTGATTTAACAGCATTTTTTTCTGCGTGCATGGTATCGTGACCCTAAAGAATTAAATACACGCCAAATATACATAGAATGGATAAATAATACCGCAACATCTTCTTTGTTTCAAGACTAAAACCCAATAGCTCACAAGGGAGCCATGTTCACCCGTTTCTTCTTCCTGCAACTGGCTCCTACAGAGCCCTAGAGAAGAATCGCGGCGCCCAGTATAGTGGCTGCGACAGACGCGCTTAAAACAGCTCCGAGCCCGTTCCAACCGGCCACGGACGAGCTCAAATTTGTAGCAGCATTTGAAGTAGAACCAGCGCTTTTGGTTGCAGACTCAGCGGCGCCTGTGGATGTGGATGTAGCTCCAGCCGAGCCAGTAGCATGGAGGTCGGACTCGTGATGAATGAGTGTGACAGCAGTGACATAGTGGAATGGAGTATAAAGCTTCGCAAACCCATGATCTGAAGCCCAAGAGCTGGTGTATGTTTTGATGCTTCCGACAGTAGTTGTGACGCTAACAACCTCCTTTGTCTTACTACCATCTACCGTGCTGACAGAGGTAGATCTGACGACATCAGTCATGCGGTTATCTTCAATATTGCAGCCTTGAGTGGGGGTGTATGAGGCCACAGTGTTATAGCATCCGCCGAAAATATCTGCGGTATAGTCACTAGAATGTATTAGGCCCGGAATCTCGTTCTATATTCAATTTTTTAACGTACCTAGGACAGCAGAGAACAATCGTCTCGCTTGGCTGGAGGATACTCGCCAGCATTGTTGGCATATAGTCGAAATAGGGAACTCTTGTCTTGTCAGCCCAGCTCATCGCACCAGATGTAGTGTAGGACTTGTCGCCATCGCGTCCAGCTTGAGCAACTGTTTCCCAACCGGAAGGACAGTAGAGGCCCGGCGAGTAATAGCTTCCAGCGGAAGTTATGAAATCGACATCAGTGTTTGTCCAGGGAGTAGTAGTGGCTGGAGGTGCACAGTTGGAAAAAGAAGTTGTGTCACATTGCACACTGAACATGATATATGGGTTGTCTGTGCCGATTGTTCCGAGAAGGATCTCTTTTGTACCCAGGCAGGTCGGAGCAGGCGTGAATGTTGTTGTTACTGGTCCATTGTTCCAGAAAGTCCACGGTTCGCTGCCATGAGGTGCGGCTGTTAAGGACATTATGTTGAATGGAGTGAATAGGTTCAGTTCGATTCGATGTTAAAAGGTAGAGGCAGAAGCAGAAGAGACCAGAGACCAGAGGGTACATGATTTGAGAGATTCATGACTACGCTAACTAGAGATCTCATCTCGGTACTGGAAATGAGTAGACCCATATGAGCGCCTCTCCAACTTAATTGAGCCTTATGGGTCTTCCGTTATGATCTTCGTCCAGTTGAGATCGCTCAATTGAGGCTGAAAAGATCTCTTTTGCCTGTGCGCAAACTCCGCCCCGCCTACTACCGGCTTGGCGAGGGCTGGACCAATATCAGTCTCGCCCACAAAACGGACTAGCGATCAATTGGGTTAGTAATGTCTCTCAGGTTCGCATGCATAGGGCCAGGTTGGTCTCCATATGAGGTAACAATATGGTGCAGCGAGCTTCTCCGTCTGAATTTCCGGCAATCAAGCCTTGGCAATGGAATTAGATCGTTGTGTGAGTTTACTGTTGCTCCATATTGGAACCAAACCAAGCAAAAGCCTAGGCATCGTCGAGGTCTTAGGCCATTATTATTAACTTGAGGTCCGAAGTCGCGCATTAATCTACCTGTTGGCATATTTGAAGGTTATTCAGCCTTGGGCTCCCCTGGGGGCGAAGGAAAGAGATGCGGTGCGATCATTTGGCAATTGGCTGTCTACCTGCGGGGCCGGGCCTCAATAAAATCCATAACAGATATCGCAATTTATTCACATAATCACAAATCTAATAGGCGGCCTCCGGTAATTGGGTTTGATGTTTCCTTGCCCAGTCCAGGTGCAACTCCGGATAAGGAGGTAAACGCGAGGTACAGGTAGCTCCGGGAAATTTCGTTAAGATACTCGATTGAGACATTCGTTTTTCGCGTGAATTTGCTCATTATACTTTCAACAACATGCTGCACCATATCTATACAGATATGCATTATTAACGCGAGGTCGGCAATTTCTGTTGACGTCAAATCGGAGATTTCGCCGTTGCCGTAGCCGAGGCGGCTGCAATCGGCAAAATATGCACAGCTTATCAAGCCGCCAGAACTAGATCAACTTTACCTCTTTTTTATCCTCCTTCTCAACCCTCATCCTCGGTGCCATGACATGAGCCAAAATAATGATTCTGGAAGAAGTACCCAACATTCCGCTCTTCGTGGGAGTGGTCCTCCTACTCCCACTCCTGCTCTTCCCCATGCTCAAAGGATGGGCCAACACAACATCAACAAGCAACTTTCTCCCACGCCTGCACCTATGGCAACGCCGTCCTAAGCAATCAAGCGAGATCATCGCATTGCGCATGTACCCAATCAAGTCATGCCGTGGCTTTGAAGTCCAAAAAACCACTCTCAAAGAACATGGACTAGAGCTTGACAGACGATGGATGCTCGTCGACGCAAACACGCACGAGTTCCTAACCATCCGTCAAATTCCGAACATGACGCGCATTGGTACTGCCCTAAGTGATGATGGTGAAGAGCTTCTCATCACAATCCCCAGCACTGAAGGGAGGACGCGCTCCAAGAAGGCCCAGTCGCCCTTCCAAACAATCCGCATTCCATCCCACCCCTCGCCGGAATGGCTGGCTGCGCAGACCACCGTGTCACCCGTGCGTATTTGGGACAATGACACCGATGGCTATATCTATAGTGATGAAGTAAATGCCCCTTTTTCGGAATTCATGGGCCGCCCCGTTGCGCTGGCGTACAAGGGGCCTACTCCGCGCGTGCTGAAAGGCAACGGCCATCCCAAGCTGCTTGGTCGTACTCAGACTATTGCGTTCCCGGACGTATTCCCTGTTCTGATCGCGTCGGACTCGTCACTCAAGGAGCTTAACTCCCGGCTTCGCGAGGGAGGTGAGGATCCGATTACTGTTGAGCGATTCCGGCCCAATATCGTGGTCCGGGGGCAGACGCCTTGGAGTGAGGACTCATGGAAGACTGTGCGCATTACTTCTGGTAGCGATTCGAAGCACTCTGCAGATTCTGATGCGGCGAAGCCTGTCAACCTGGATCTTGATATTGTGGCTCGGTGTGCGCGTTGTCAGGTGCCGAACGTTGACCCCGACTCGGCAGCTAAGCATAAGAAGCAGCCATGGAACACGCTGATGTCTTATCGGAGGGTAGATGAGGGGATCAAGTACAAGCCCTGTTTTGGCATGTTGAGTGCGCCTAGAAGCGAGGGCTCTATTGAAGTCGGCATGCGACTGGAGGTGCTCGAGGAGACAAATAATCACCGCTATATAACGGGGTTCTAGCCTTGACCTGAACGATTAATTAACCATACCAATTGATCTATGCGGATTTGCCGGAACCTCTTCGAACACTTTAGACTGTGTCTTGTGTAATATGTGAATAGCCATAGAGACCTCGGGACAGGCTGACGTGCAACGGCAATTCCGAAGACCCTTAACGTTCTTGGTATCTGTTGGCGAAAGTCAAAACTATAGTGTGGGGAGACTAAAAGATGTCCATTCCAGGGTTTACATACTACGCTAGCAACTGGACGCTTTGCCCCCGTGCTCGTCACGGTGTCTATAATTTTCCAAATTCTAGACCAAGCCGATTCAGATTAGGGCATCCGAATACTCCGTAGCAATCCAGGGGCTCCGCGTAGACAGTCATTTATTTCTATCATTTCCTACCAGAGCAATCGCTTTCGAAGGCATTTTAGATCATGATAGGAACGACAGTGGCCACAAAGCCTTAATAGTCTGCTATGAGGGCGGCCACCACCATTCATTCCATATACCATTTTAAGGCAAGGACCAGATTGCTTGTTCTCGGCTTCTTCCGAGTTCGCGTGGGGGAAAAGTCTATGCATACAATATGAGCTTGGCATGGCGTGTCTTGAGCTTGGCACAACGGACATGCATTGAACCTGTTTTTGAGGCCCGCATAGAGAGTTCCACGGGGTCAAGTCACACGCGTGGTTGTGGTCGGGTTCTTCCGACGAGCTTCCGGAAGGAACTCGGAAGATGCCCGGTGGGTCACGTGTGACCCCACCCAGACCAATTAAACCGGAAAGCGGAACCGCGGGGAAGCCGCGTCACGTGAGCCCGTCAGCCCCATCAGCCGCGTGGCCTATCAAAAGCAAATACAGAGCGCGCAAACATGTTGGACCCTTCGAACGGCCCCCTGCTTTATCAAACTTTGGGTAGACAAGCTGGAAAAAGAAGACCACGCCCAACGGACTCTGGGCCCCTCCTATCACATCCGCGCTTAGAAATGACGCATTTTGTTTCTGGTCCACTCAAACCCTGGCAAGGAACCGCGAGCATACCCCCAAGGCTTGGCTGTTATCTTATCTAGCAGCGCCGCATCATTGGGTACCGTATCTCGACGGCGTGTCACCCGCGCTAGAATATAAAGCGTGACACACATGTCCAGCAAAAATTCACCGAGGGACTTCAGGTCCGTCGTCATGGATCACAACTACCGGAAAAGGCCTCACAGTGGGAACGAGCGGGCCCCGCGCACTGCCAACAGGATTCAGGTCGCGTGCGTCAACTGCAAGGAGCGAAAGTTAAAGGTATGGATGGCTTTGCCACGGAGTAATAGCACAGACTGATAAGCGCAGTGCGACGACCATGTACCTGCATGCGCGAACTGTGCTCGATAT
The DNA here is from genome assembly GCA_026745395.1 of Tympanopsis confertula. Lineage (NCBI taxonomy): Eukaryota > Fungi > Ascomycota > Sordariomycetes > Coronophorales > Scortechiniaceae > Tympanopsis > Tympanopsis confertula. The sequence goes on along the minus strand of JAOYNU010096796.1, from coordinate 10,279 downwards.
GGCTTTAGTGAGTGTGACCTTTGCTGAGGCTTGATAGCTGGAGTCAGATTCCGTGCGACGATCATCTCGCTAACATTTTCTCGTAGCGTGTCTGGTGGAAGACCCTTTCACGAAAAGGCGCCAACCACGGAATTATCTAGAGTCTCTCGAGGAGCGCGTATTGCAACTCGAGGGTCTATTAGCAGCAGAATCATCGTTGAATGGAGCGCCTAAAGTTAGCGCTTCACCCAGCCAACATCCTACGCAACAAGCGAAAAGGGCCGGAGATGATAACAATAAAAGCTTAGCATCGAATGCTGGGCTACTTACCCTGAACGCGACTGGAGCAGAACCGCACTACTTGGGATCGTCGTCTGCGTTTGCATTCTCCCAGGTCGTTGCAGCCAGTCTTAATCAAAGCACTTCTCGGGAACCTAGCCGTGCCGCAGAAACAGCAAGCACTGGCGAGATGGAAGCTCCGCTTCCACGACTTCTCCCAGAATATGATATCGGCATCAAGCTTAGCAACGCTTACTTTCAAAACATACACCCTCAGTATCCTTTCTTGCACGAGCCGACCTTTAGATTTTGGGAACGGCAAGTTCTTTTACCCGGGGAAGCGGCTAATCTTCCTGGGTTTGACCCTGCACCTTTGTACTTTATCAATATGGTAAGTCTCCTGCGGCCAGTATACAGTTTATAAGTGCTAACATTCATAGGTCTATGCTGTCGGAGCATTACTTTTACCTAATTCAGGGTCTCTCGCTCAGGTATGACCGCAGGTCCTCAGAAAGCTCGATCCCTCGACTAAAAGAAATGTAGGAACTGTATAGCTCAGCTCGTCATTACATGGACTATGTTCTGTCCCTGGACAATCTAGAGGCTATTCAAGGCATCTTGTGCTGTTGCATGTTCTCACTACGTTCGACCTCTGGTCCATCTATCTGGTAAGTCTTTCTCGAATGGTTGTTGAAAGATCTTAGCTCATCATCCAACAGGAAATTATCCGGTCTGGCAGTACGCCAATGTATCGAACTTGGCTACCACCGGAATCCAAGCAAATTCCGTCGAGCCTCTAGTCTCCTCCAACTAGAGATGCAAAAGCGGGTATTCTGGTGCGCCTATGGAATTGACTGCGACGCAGCCATCAAGCTGGGCCGACCGTTATGCCTTTCACTTCACGAAGTAGATGTCGAGGTATCTATTTCTTCCCAAACGCCGCCTAAATCCATTCTTACAAAATTGAATTAGTTCCCTCTCGATGTCAACGACATCGACTTATCCGACGCACCCCACGACCTCCCAATCCGAAACCCTCACACAGATCCTCCTTCTACCGTCACAATAGCAATCCACGTCTTCCGCCTCCGCTGCCTATGGGCTCGTATCCACGCCAGCGTCTACTCCGACACCAGCCAGACAGGCTACTACATCCCCCAAATGAAAACCCTCCGCAAAGACCTCGACACCTGGCTTTCAACAGCCCCTCCCATCCAACCACGCTCCGATGCACTTTCAATATTCGCACAGAAAGAATGGTTTGAGCTGAACCACAACTACTCAGTCCTCTTCCTCTACCGCAGCATGATAGCCAACAAAAACACCCACGAAGACATCTTCAGAGAATGTTTTCAAGCTGCAGCTGGAATCTGCCATGAATATCGTCGCCAGTACATCGGGCGTCCACTCAATTACACCTGGGGCTCGGTGTACACTATCTTCCTCGCGGGGCTGACATACCTCCACTGTTTATGGATGTCACCTGCCATTCGCGAGAATACCAAATTCCACGAAATTAGTAGCACATGCACAGACTGCCTTATTGTTCTAGTCGTTATGGCCGAGCGATGGAAAGGGGCAGCCTCGTACCGAGATATTCTAGATACGCTAGCTAATCGGACAATGGCGGCTGTTTCCGAAGCACAAGCGCAGGGGAAGGTGGAGTCTCCTGGTCTTGGAGCGGGAGTTCCGGGCTCGGGGGGCTTGTATCATTATATGACTGAGATTGAGGATTTCGATTTACTGGATGGAGTGGATAGATTCTTCATGGACTTCATTGGGGATACTATTAATGATGGCTCGACGCAAAAGTGTGCTAGCTAATCTAATAGTTCCTTCTCTAGGTATCATGATCTCGTTTGGAATGTAAATACAATTTTAGGGCAAGGCGCCTTTTCGTGATGAACTCTCTTCACTGTAAATGATGGCAATGTTATTATGATTGTACAGAATTTGAATATTTTCTGAATAGTTTACTTACGACTCGTGGACGTCAACTTGGTTTTTGTTGGTAGGCTCGAGTCCCTCGATGTCAAATGGTGACACGGTGGAACGGTGAGCGTTCAACCAGGGACCCTTGAAGAGGTGGTCGATTTCTTGAACGCTGAGTCCTGAGATCTCAGGGACAATGAGGTAGACATAGAGTAGGGCGACAAAGCACCAGGCTGCGAAGAAAATGAACGCGCCCCAGTTGTTTGTCTTCTCGAGTAGAGAGGGCACACCGAAGTTCATGGCATACAAGAATAGCCAGTGGAAGGTCTGTCCAAGGGAGGCGCCGAAAGAGCGGAGGTGGTTGGGCCAGAGCTCGCCGCCAAAGACATAGGGCAAAGTGTAAAGACCAACTGCGTATCCAAATGCATGGATGAAAAGGGCAGCGACGGCGGCTTGTGAGGCGGAGGATGTGACTGATCCTTGCTGTTCGTATTTGATGAAGACACCAAGGTAGAGATCGGAGATCATCTGGACTGTGGCTCCAACGAAGAGTGACTTGCGTCGACCAAGGGCGTCGATGAAGAAGAAGGAAGCGATGATAGTACAGCAAAGCTTCATGAAAGTGTACATGCCGGTCAAGAAAAGATCATGGGTTGTGTTTCCACCCAATCCTACCATAGTCAAGATTGGGACGAAGTATGAGGTCACCGAGTTGGCACCAGATAGCTGGGCAAGCAAGTAGGACATGAGACATTGTTGGAGGCGGCGCAAGTTTGATGGAACGGTGAAAGTCTCCTTGACAATGATCTGAAGTCGAGTTCCAAGTGGCGGGCGGTTCTCGCCCGATCCGAAGTCTGAAGTGTTCAGAACACGCTCAATCTCGATAATCTCGCCCATAACACGTTCATCGTCGCTTGGCAAGCCACGCAGCTTTGCCATTGCCGCAATGGCTTCCTCGCGCTTGTTGGCCATGATCAGCCACTTGGGTGATTCGCTAATAAAGAAAGTGGCGACAAGGATGAACGCCATGAAAATGCAGGGCGGGAACCAGACAAGCTGGTACTGCAGCTTGCTAGTGGCGATGTGCACGAGGATTCCATAGACGCAGAATGTGGAGGCCAGCAGGGCTGCACTCATCGCAACAACATACCAAGAAGTGAGCAGACCTCGAATCTCCTGGGGAGCGATTTCGGCAATGGAAACAGGACCGGTGACACTGAGAGAGCCAATGCCAAGTCCAACTATGATGCGAGAGGCGTATAGGCCTGCGAGCCCGGGAGAAAAGATAGCCACTAGCTGTCCCACGATCCAGATGCCTGTGTAAAGACGGAAAGACCACTTGCGACCAATAGTATCGTTAATGAAAAAGCTCAATGCAGCGCCAGCAGAGTATCCAATGTAGACGATGGAGATGAAGTTTCTGATTTCACTAGCATTTGCTCCAGACGAAATGTCGAAGGCTTCCTCGAATCCAGGAAGAGATGGGACGACCGATGCAGAGCCCTGGTCCCAGGCTTTAAAAACGTCAGTTTAAAGCTCAAAGCTATCTCTTTGCTGAAGTCTGTAACTCACTGGCAGGAATAGCTGCTGTTGCGTAGATAATAGCTGAGAACATCAGGTGGCGATTAAAAATGACCTCGCGGGGAGCATTTTGAATGCCCTTGCCATAGTTCGGCAAGATGCTTGAGAAGCTGGGGAACCCCATAATGGAACTTTTGTGTGAAACTATCTTAGGATAAATTCACAGGTAGGCAAGCGAGGGGGAGAACCACATGGAGGGAAAAAAATGTACGAGGTGCAGGGTTATTATAAGCTCCCAGATTTAGCGAAATCACCTGGGTACAGCTCGGTACGGGAGGCGCTGCGAGCACAGCTGTGCGCAGGGCTCTCACCGCGTGTTTCCAAAGTTTGATCGGCAGCTTATCTCTTTCTCCGCCTCTTTTACCCCATCTTTGATAAAGCGCCGCATAATGGAACGTGCCGTGTAGGAGGGGGCCAGAGGGGCCACGATAACGGTGGAGTCGGCACCGTCCGACCTCCCAATCGGAGCTTCAATATCATCAGATGGGGCGGACGAACCCGAATTACCAATGGCAGCCTCGCCACCTGCAACCGCAAATGCGGAATTCCCGCGCCGGGTATCCGACTGTCTCGCTGCATCTGACCTATATAATCGCCGTGAGTCAACCAGTCAGATAAGCAGCTGCAATAGACAGATAACATTGTCGCCAACATGGTTGCTAAAGAGGACAAGATCATCATTGTGGGAGCTGGAGTGTTTGGTCTGAGCACTGCACTCTGGCTCGCCCGCGATGGGTACAAGAACATCACCATTTTTGACCGCTGCACTGTGGACAAGACTTTCTACGATCCGGCCAATGGCTGCGATGGAGCGTCTGCAGACATTAACAAGGTTTTCCGAATGGCTTATGGCGAGGAGCAAGTGTAAGATCATTTCCTGATGCATCATCGCATGCCCCGCAATGTCTGATCACGCATGACAGGTATCAAGATCTTGCGATCGAAGCGCGAGAGATCTGGCTTTCCTGGAATAAGAAGATCTCGGAAAGTTCCAGCTCGGATCTTCCTGATGGGCTTTCGCCGGAGGATCAGCTGCTTTACTTATGCGGGAGCTACTTCATCGCGGAGGGCTCGGAGCTCCGAGAATTCTACAAGGACAGCTTGCAGACCATGCAAGACACTGCACCAGACTATCGAAAGATGCAGTTTGTCAAAGTATGTATAGGCATTGACCCTCCCAAGCTCTCTCGTGCTGGAGCCTCATGCAAGCCGCATGCAAGCCTCATGCAGAACCTCAAGAGATCTAACAAGGTCGTGTGCTAGGGCAACAAGGATGATGAGAACCGACTGCGCAAGATCAGTGATAAATGGGTAGAAAAATACCACATGATTGACGGTATCAACAAGAATGATACGAATGGCTTCATCGACATCAACGCTGGAATCACCATCGCCGATAAGGTATGTTTCTGTATTAGGAAGTGATCCTCATATGTATGTCATCTAACAGATCTTGCTACAGGCCTGTGTGTATGCACGGTTCCTATGCCAAAAACTCGGTGTCAAGTTTGTCTTGGGAGACCCACAAGGCAAGATTGACAGGTTGATCGTTGACCAAGCCGGCCCCAGCAAGCGAGTCAAGGGGATCAAAACTGTCGATGGCCAGAGTCACCTGGGTGACCTCGTCATTGTCGCTGGTAAGATGAGACTACACCCTTTGCAAGAGCACCAGCAGCTGACAATGACCATTAGCTGGTAGCTGGTCTGCCTCCATCGTTCCTGAGGCTCACCGCACCGTGGAAGCGACCGCGGGTACTGTCATGTTCATTGATATCCCTCCTCATAGACAAGACTTAAGGAAGAAGTTCCATCCCGACAACTATCCTGTCTGGTCATACAGAAGGGGAGAAGGCGAAAAGTACGTTGGTGCCTCGTGACTATGAAATTAATACTAACCCCTTCACAGCTACTACCAGGGAGGCGGTTTCCCAATCAGCAAGAATGGACGTCTCAAGTTCGGCTACCGTGGACGCAAGGTCAGTATAGTGAATCATCATCAGATAGCGGAGACTAACGTCTATTTTACAGTACACTAATTTCCAAGAACATCCTACTGCACCGGACTTGTAAGTTCACGAGGACACAAATTAGTAAGAAGAAGCTAACCTTCAAGGCGTATCTCCACACCCCGCACAAAGTACAGCAAGGATCCGATCAATACAGTTCCGCTTCATCCATTATCGCATATGAAGCGAGTCATCTATGACGCCTTCCCTGAGTTGGCCGAATTTGGCTTCACCGATAGCAGGGTATGGTTCTCGGGATCCCCAAATGCGGCAGCTTACTGACTTCCCGCAGCTATGCTGGTACACTGACAGCATTGACAATCACGTAAGTTAGGATACTCCGATCCACGTGGCACTGAGCTAATTTTCCCAGTTTGTGATCGACTATGTCCCCGGATACTCGGATTCTCTGTTCATCTGCACTGGTGGCTCGTGAGTTCCATGGCTGAACTCTCCCGCATTGCTTCTTACTAATATGCATACAGTGGACATGGCTTCAAATTCCTCCCTATCCTTGGTCGGGTATGTACTCATTATGAGTTATTCATTCTTGAGATATTTACTTACGATTTTTAGCATGTCAAAAACCAACTTGAGCATGTGTCCGATCAGTTCACACCTTTCTGGAAATGGCGTGCCGCCGCAGAAGGCAAGCCTAACAACGGCTTGTCAGAAGGCGAAGAGGGCCCAAGAGATATGAAGAAGCTCAAGCTGGCAGAGAGTAAGTTATTGCATCCTACTTTCGTTGATCAATTGCTAACTCACTATCACAGAGGCCGACTTCAAGTTCGAAAGGGTAGGTCAAAGCACAAATGGTCCGCTTTGGAAAATACTAACATTATTTCAGCGCTCGCTTTCAAAACTGTGAAGAGAATATCGACTCAGCTCATTTCATCTTCTTTTTCAGATCAAAAGATCAGGTCCTTTGCATCTATGTTTCCTTACTGTTTTAGACTTTTGACTTCTTACGTTCATGCATTTTACTAGATCACGAGATACACATCAATACCACGCATCAGTTCTCCCTTATGATACGCTCTATAATCTTCAATTTTTAATCTCATCATCTAGCTCCCTAGACTCAATATTTTACGAGCTGTGCCATTGCCCATATTATAGTCTCGTTTGCGACCCACGTACGGTTCGTCCTATAGCATATTCAACCTTCATGTAGTACGGGCGGAGGTATTATATCTCTAAATATCCTTGCAACCAATACACGGCTTTTCCGTCATCAGCCACCGGTCTGAAGCGGGGTGGCCGGCTTTTTATCCGATGAGGTACAGAAAGCGGGGATGGGCAAGAGAGCAGAAGCCAATTAAGTACCAACGCTCTTTGAAGAAACGCCTTATTTGGTTGTCATAACCGGGCTATTCAACTCATTATATTTGACTTGAAGCATCAAAACAACAAGAATGAGCAGTACTATCACTCTCGAAAATGGCTCACACCATAGCAATGACCATGGCGGTAGCGTCCTGAACACATCGTTAGATGGTGCGGCTCCTGTGCGGCTCCATGAAGTGCCACACTTCGATGACAAACATGAAGAAAGGCGCTGGGCGAAGGGTCACATGGCTGCTGCGTTTCGCATCTTTGCTAAGTTAGGCTTCGCCGATGGAGCCTCTGGGCACATCAGCTTGCGAGGTATTCACCTCTTTTCATCGAGCGCAAAAGCCAAAGGTACTAAATTCAAATGCAGACCCTGTCTATCCTGATTGCTTTTGGATTAGTGAGTTCCCTGATTTCCATTTTTTCGGCATCTACTGAGTAGCCAGACCCTTACGCGATGCATTTCGCAATGATTACTGCTTCAGACCTTGTTCTCGTTAATAAAGAAGGGCGGCCTGTTGAGCCAACAACCCACAAAGTGAATGCAGCAGGGTTCATCATCCATGCTGCTATTCATGAAGCGCGCCCGGATATTAATGCCGCTTGCCACATGCATTCACCGTATGGTCGGGCATGGTCAACATTTGGCAGACCAATCGAGATGCTCAATCAAGGTTCGTAACCCTCAATGAAATTAATAGTGGGCGACTGACAATATCAGACTCTTGCATGTTCTATAATGATCTCTCCGTGTATGAGGGCTTTGGAGGCATAGTCCTTGCCAAAGAGGAAGGCCATCACATCGCCGACGCTCTCGGCTCGGTGAACAAGAATGCCATTTTGCAGAATCACGGGTAAGCAAGGCCTATTATGTGGAAACTATGATGACTCTTTTTGTTGACTCTATTTCTTCCAGCTTAATCACTTGTGGAGAAACAGTAGGCGAAGCAGCAGCCTTCTTCATTGCTCTTGAGCGAGCTTGCCAAGCCCAACTTCTGGCCGACGCAGCTGCAGCAAATGGTATTCCAAAAAACTATGTCGGTGAAATTGAAGCTGAGTACACCAAGAAATGCTCTGGATCCCCGGCTTGTATGTACATGCAGTTCGTTCCGGAGTACAATTTGATTGTGAAGGAGACCAAGGGCGAATGCTTGTCTTGAGCAAGGGGGCTGGGGCTCCCATCTAAGGAATGCTGAGATTTTGGCGTCCTCACAACTCATATGAATTTGAAGTGTGAACTTTGTCTTGAACTGATTGATTCTTTATTTTCGAAGGGCTTGCCTTGGAAGCGTACGGATTCAACGTAGTATGCTGCAGCTGCAAATCAACTAGCTTATACAACGATCACCATCCCAGGCTCTGATCGCATCGGGAATTATCAAAAACTCAGTCTAAAATTTACCGTTTGAGAAGTGTTTGATGATCAATTTACACATCTAAAGCAATTATCGCGATTGACGCCCTCGCAATAGGACTGATTCAAAATAATCGCGGAATATGGCGCCATCCGACGAAACTGATTTCATTGGCCTGCCGACCTCCGCGGCATAGGATCAACGTGATCTTCATAGAAGGAACGGACGAAGGCCGATATTTCGGTCGCAGCTCGACCAAATCAATTTTTATCCGATTTTCGATTACACCAACACGTCCATCAGCCCTTCTCACCGCCACTCTTATGGCTAACACTACTCCAGAGCCGTGGCAGGTCATTGCCGAAAAGAAGCGCAAGCATAGAGACTCGAAGATCCCTACTGAATGGTTGATAAGCGATGAGATAAAGCAAGCTGCATCATCTGTGCCTGCCATTAAGCTTCTGCAGTCAACCAATATACTATCCGGGGAGGAGCTTAAATGGACTGATCCGAGCACTCACGATGCGACTTCCCTTTTAGATCAGCTAGCAGCGTCGCGAATTACCAGTGCAGCCCTGACTCGAGCATTTTGCAAGCGTGCCGCTGTCGCACACCAGTTGACCAACTGTCTCACTGAAATCCGATTTGAAGAAGCAATTGCGCAAGCCGAAAAGCTAGATGAATATTTGCGCACCACAGGAAGACCGGTGGGCCGTCTTCATGGCCTCCCTATCTCCTTCAAAGATAGCTTCAATATCGAGGGCTACGATACTTCACTTGGCATAACGTCGCTATGTTTTGACCCAGCTCAAAATAATAGCCTTCTATACGATATACTCACTTCTGCTGGTGCAGTAGTCATAACTAAGACAACTGTGCCGCAGACGTTGCTCACTTCCGATACCGATTCCATCGTCTTTGGGCGGACTATCAGCCCATATAATCCCACTTTCGGCGCCTCTGGCTCAAGTGGAGGGGAGGGCGCATTGCTTGCTCTCGGAGGGTCTGCATTGGGCATTGGTACCGATGGAGCTGGCTCTGTGAGAATGCCTGCCGCCGTGAATGGTTTGGTAGGATACAAACCCAGTGGATATCGACTACCCTTGGATGTGAGACCTGTCTTCGGGCCAGGCCTATCAGGAACCTCGATTTTGGGTCCTGTCACTGTTCCTGGTTTCCTTGGTCGATCAGTGCGTGATGTCCGGCTTTTCACGAAGCTTGTTGCGGATGCAGAGCCATGGCTGAAGAACCCATTTTTATATCCTCATCCGTGGCAGAACATCTCTGCTCCGGCAGTAAGTAGGCTGCGTATAGGTGTGTGGTCCTCGAATGGATTCCTGAATCTTCATCCCCCTGTCGAAAGAGTATTGAAGATCGCTCAGGATAAGCTCCGAAGGGCTGGTGCTCAGCTCGTGGAATTCACGGGTCCCGATATCAGCCAAGTATGGGAACTGCAAAAGGAGTGGACAGAGGTCCAGGATCTCTCGTACTGGCGCGACCTGCTATCGAAGGAGCCTCACACGAAGATCGTGCAGGAGACTGCCATCATCAATAAGAAGAAGCAACCACCAGCATTGACTTTGGAGTATCTCCACTCATTGAATGCACGTATTGCTTCTCTAGTACGCGAGATGCACAATGCCTGGACAGTTGATGGCGAGGCCATCGATGCACTTCTTTGGGTAACAGCTCCACATACTGCGGTCTCCTTAGACACATACACCTATCTTGGCTTCACTGGTCTGTTCAATCTGATAGATTGGCCCGCGATGGCTCTTCCACTTGGATTTGCCGACGAGGCTGTCGATAAAAAAG
>JAOYNU010096685.1:0-42503 GCA_026745395.1 Tympanopsis confertula | reverse complement strand
TATATAGAAAAATAGGTATACTATAGTCTTCTTAAATTAGAATATTCGTACTATAGGCCAGCTGCTATATATAATCTGGATGACAGGGAGGGGGCCAGACTTTTGAATGGCACCTCCGTATACTATGTACTTTGGCTAGTTTATTTATATTATTAGTATTCTTATAAAAAGGCTCTACTTCTTAACTTAAATTCAAAGGATTTCATATCTTTAAACTTATAATTACTACCTCTAACTGATAAAACATTAATTATATTTGAAACTGATCTAGATTGCTTTATTTTTAATACGAAGTACCTATTTTGATCAATGATTATTAAAATCCTACATTGAAATACCTATTCTGCTTATATAAAACATATAAATTTCCCCTACCTTCGATAAAACCGACCAGTTAATCTATAGAAATAAAATATTTAATTATTTTATGATTACTTTTCTTACTTAAATAAGCTATAGTTGGTGAAATATAATTATTAGCTAAGTAAGGTGAAATACTTAGTAAATTTTCTATAGCTTCGGTTTTTATTTATTAGTAAAACTTTTATTTTCTAAATTATATAATACTTGCTTAAATTATAAATAAATAAAATATTTTCTAGTTAATATAGGATATTTATTAAAAATAGGAATTATTATTTCTTTTATAACCTTTAAGTTACTAATTATAAAATATACTAATTAATAGGCTGAAATCTTGAAAACTTTACTATATCCTAAAATATTTTTGATATAGTAAAGTAATCTAAGCTAAGAAATAGATTAAAAAAATTTATATTTAAGTACAAACTTGTTATTTATTTTTTTCAATAATAAAAGAATCGAATCTATAACTAACTGTTAGCTTACTAACTTAGCTCTTATTGACCTCTAGGGTCTATAGTTTTTAATGCTAAGGCTGATTTGCTACCGATATCTACTCGAACTGAAAGGGGTATTATCTTTAATGACTACTTCTTCTACCTCTTTCAGTTTAGAATTAATCAGTTTATTAGAGTATGTTTCCCTAGTTTTATTACTATCGACGTCCCATAACGGTAGAGAAGATAAGGAATCCGTATTATCAGATAAATCCCTACTAGTATTCATCTTTACTTTAATTGAACGAAGTTCATCGAGACCTTCCTTAGTTCAATAAGCTTTATTTCTTATTAATTCTACCACTCGACAATAATCAAAATAATTATGTTTTTTCGTACTAATTAACGGATATTTAGTAAAAAAAGGTAAAACTTTTTTTTAATTATCTTTAGGCTTACTGATTTTTAATCTAGTTATTATTAGAGTTTCCTCTATTCTAATATAACCTAAATAATAGATTAAACTATAAAATAATAAACGATCTCTATAATATTGACTTAATATAAATTTTAACGTGATAATATAAATATTTTTTGTAATATAATTATATGTATTTATATAAAAATAACCTTTACCTTCTATAAACCCTAATAATTAATAAGGATTAAAAGTTTTAGGTAGTTCAAATTTGGGTCTTTTATATGGGACTAGGTTAAAGAAATATTGATATAATAACGATAAACTTTTCTTTAATAATACTTTAATAGATATAATTTGATTTAACCCTAATAGTTTTTACTAGAAGAGGTCCACGAATCGAAAAGAATTTTATTTGGCTCTGAATTACATTAAAGCACTCCTTACCTAAATAAAGAGTTCACCCTGTACCTGCTCCTCCCTCAATTATAGTAGAAAGTACTAATAATACTAAACTAGGAATTAATAGTTAAAAACTAATGTTATTTTGGGAATTAGTTTAATATAAGTAATTTCTTACCTACCCGGACTATATCTTTATTTTACTTTTTTTTATATCCTTTCTCCTGCTTTCCCTCTATTACTATCTCTTTAGGGCCCTGACGGGCCTACTAGGCCCGGAGGGAGGTGAAACGGGGTATAAGATAAGGTAAACTAACTATCTAGTAGGTATACTCTTAAGTATCGCCGTTAGTTAGTAAAATTAGAGTTTTTCGTATTAATATATATTATATATATATTCTTAATATATTATATTAACTAGCTAAGTAATTTTATTAAAGTCTCTAAAGATCCTACTTATTAATTTTCGAGTAGTTTCCTATATAACTCTCCTATATATATATAAGTTTTCCGTTTAACGGCTTAGCTACGGTATTTTATAAGGAAATATATAGGCGAGTATATTTAGACTATTAATAGCTATAATAATTTTTTTATCCTATATTACTTATTTTTTATAGAAATACCTATAGTCCTATTACCTTTTTATTTAAATACCTTAACTATATTATAACGATTTACCCCGACTTCTTTAGTAGCTTTACGAATAGAAGAATAAATACTAGTTTAATTAGTTAGAGTATTAATTACGGAGATTTGATATAATTAAATAGAATAAATATATTCTAAACGTTTAGCTTAGAATTCTAAATACGTATTAAGGCGTTTTCACCGGTCTAATTAGTTAGCTTAGAACTCAGGGTTTATATAAATACGGTTTAAGTACTCTAAATAGTTTAACTTTTTTTCTTTAGTTTAAAGATAATTTTTAATTTTAGTAATTACCTCTAGGGAGTATTTTAAACTAAGTAAATAACCTACTTATATTAAGATATTATAATCTAGCTTAAAGAGGTCTAAATAGTATTATTATCTTAAAATTACTTAAGCCCGAATATAGTAATATTCTAGAATTTATAAGCTAAAGGTAGAATAACTATATTTTAGTAAAATAGTATAAATAATACTTCTACCCTTTTTAACCTTTCTTTCTAAATAAAGAAATCTAAATTATTCTATAAATCTCCTACTAAGATTTAAACTACTTATAGTATAGCTTTTTCTATTAGTTAAATTAACTTATCTATAAATACCTACTTTACCTTTATTTTCTTTTAATATTTTTAACTTATCTAAATCGGTACTATAAATAACTACAGGTTTAATATATTTATTTTCTATATAAATAAACTCTTTATTCATAATATATTTTTATTTTATTCTTAATCTACGAGGAACTTTTTTTTAGCTCCTTATTCTGTTTTTATATATTATATAGAATAATTACTATTAGAATCCACATAACTGCTAAATTAGCTACTATTTTCTATATTATCTTTATTTAAAGGTAATTTTTCTATTTAAGTATTATAATTTTTATTTAGCTAGTATATTAAATTATAAAGTTATCTAATTTATAGTGTTTTTAATTTACTATTTATTAAATTTATAATTTTTTTTTTAAACTACTACCGGTAAAACTACTAAAATATAAGGATTATCTTTTATTTTATATCTAATAAACCCTAACCCTATAATATCGAGTAAAACTTTAGTTAAAGTATCGTTTTTTATATTAAAAGTTATATAAGGCGCCTACCGAAGGTAGGCGCTAAGATTAAGGGTTTTACTACCTTTTTATTTTTAAATTCAGATATAACTATTACCTAAAAATAGACTAGCTAGATACGACTTTAAATTATTAAGACTATTATAATTAGCTAAAGATATACTACTTATATTTATATTATAAGCTTTAATTTAGTTTTTTTCCTTTACCTTATAGGTTATAGGCTATATATAATTAAACTAAAAGAAAGACTTAAAGTTAGTAAAATAATACGAGAATAGTAATAATAATAGTAATAGTATTAACTATAGTAATAGTAATAGTAATAGTAATATAAAATAGGAAAAAAGGAAGGATAATATAAAGTAGGTAAAAAGGAGGACCTTTTTATTTACTATATCGTTCTACCTTACGATAATATATAAGGGATAGATTATAGGGATTAAAAATAATTACGAGTAGTTTTCTACATAATCCCCCTATATATATATAATTATTACGCTTAATTCGGTCGAAATAATAACCTTTCCTACGAGCCCCTGCGGGCCCGAACGGTCCCCCCGCCCTCCTAAAAATAAAAATATCAGGCAAAGCCCACATTTTTATTTTATGGGCCCTTGAGGGTCTGATTTTATAAATTCAATTAAGTGTTAAAATATTATACTCCTGTTTTAATAAGTCTAAATAGTATTATTCTCGTGATATTACCTTAGTTTTATCGCAATATTTAACGATTTCTAAACTAAAATTAGAGTATCTATACTTTATTAGCGCTTTACTAATTATATAATCCCCCTTTTTAAGTAGATATTCTAAGAAAGAATTATTAAAATATTCTCTAATTCTTCTTTATAGATCTATACTACTTCTAATATAACTATTTATATTTAGGAGGTTTATTTAGTAATATACTCCGGATTTACCTTTAGCCTCTTTTAGAATATATAGCTTATCTAGATCTATATTTCTATAAACTTTAATAGGAACGACTAAACTTAATATTAAATTACGACTTTTTCCCTTAGCTATACTATAAATAAAGTATAAAACTATACTAGGAAAAATAAAAATATTTATACTATATAAGTATTTACTTATACTAGTTATAGTTAACTCCCTTAGGAGTTAATATTTATTATTATTAAAAAATAAAAAATAAAAATAAAAACTAGTTAATTATATAAAATTAAAAATATATTAAAGCCTACTAAAAGTATCGGTAATTAAGGGTAATTTATAAATTTATTTTATTAAAAATTAAAGTCGGGTATAGCTAGAAGAGTCGAAGTTCTATTAGATCTTTTAGCTATACCTACTCTATAATAAAAAGTTATATTATCGATTAGGATTTTAGTCTAGCCTAGACCGTCGATTTTAATACTTTATAATAATAAAGCGTACTAGTTACTAGGATTATCTACTCGCTTACCTACTTATTACTAACTATAACTAGCCTTAAAGTATCTTTATTAAATATAACTTTTATAGCCGTTTTTATTAGTATACGCTTTAAATCCTTTCTATTATATATATTAAAATCTAAGCTCCGACTCGGGAACTAAACTAGGCTCTTTATTATTAAAAAACCGATCTCTTTAAAAAGGCTTCTTTACTTATATACTTAAGAGAGAAAAATACGAGGATAAAGCTAATATAGTTACTCTACTAAAGTATCCTAAAAATAAATAGATAAGAGGTAATTTATTATCCTCTCGCTTATCGCTCTATTTATTTTCGGTAACTAAAGGACTCCAACCTATAAGCCTTACTAAAATACTATCGCCGGAAACCTCAGCCGTAAAATAAAAATATTCGCAGCGGAGTAGTATATATTTTTATTTTTATAAGGGTATTAGCCTAGCCGGTTAAAAGGTTTAAATAATAAAATTTCGCCTTACGAAGCTACTAATAATCACTTTAGTATACTCGTAGGCTAGTATCTTTAAAAATTACTAAACGTATCTACCTTAATCTCCCTCTACTTTCTTCCCCCCCCCTATAACTATTTAGTATATTAAAACTATTTTAGTTTTCTAAAGAAATAAAAAAACGAAATAAAATATATACTTATAGCTTATAAAGAAAAACGTAAACCCTTACTAATTTTACCCCCCTTCTCCCCTAATCCTTTAAATAAGCGCGAAGCGGGCTAGCTTACTAAGTAGTTTAGTTAATTCAGTTATTTAAATAGGTAATTTATATCTAATAGGTTCTATACTAAAATATTTTCCTCTTAAATAATAATAAAAATCCGTAATATAAAAACTAAAAATAGAATTAATAAGATAAATATTAATATTAGATTAGCTCCTTATTAAGCTATAAATATTTAGAAAAACCTATCTACTAATCTAAAAAGATTATTAAGATTAGGTTTATATTAATTAAGTAATAGTATTATAACCCCTAATCTATTTACTTAACTTAAGATCTAGAAGGAGGTAGACTAAAATACGTATACTATATAAGTACTTTAGAAAAAAGAGGATAAGCCTTAAGTATCTAGTAAAACCCGTACGATAATTCTATAGACGAGTCTACTTATTAAGTTTAAAGGGAACTTAGAGGAGAATAAGAATACCTTCTTATAATAGCTATACTACGCTATTAGTTTATATAAAATTAAAAATAATATCGAGAAAGTAATACTAAAATAAGCTAATTTTAAGAAATAAACTAGAACCTATTAGATTATATATATCGCTAGTACTTATAATAACTAGATATCTAGGGTTATTTAAAACGATTTCCTAGGGTTCTTTAACTTAGAACTAATTTTACTTTACTTATATAGTAGAGATACCGTAGTAGTATTAATAGACCGGCGGTAATAAGAATATAAACTACTAATTACCCTAATTTATAATATCTTAAGAATTAAAGCTAAGATTCTATAAGAGCTCCCCGAATTTTTCTAAATATTTACGATCTACTACGTAGCTAATAAAAAAGGTAAGAAGATTATTATCCCTAGGGCTAGTTCTACTCCCCCTATACTCTAAGAACTAAAAAGCTTTATTTTAGCTAAGGAAAAACCCCTATAATAGACCTACTATTTAAGGGATAAAAAGCGTAAGAATAATCGTAATAAGGACTTAAAGTATAGAGGTACTAAGAGACCTTATAATATACTAGAAAGCCTATTTATAAGCCTCCTAAAAGCCTAGAAAAATAGTATAATTAATAAGTAGCCCTATCCTAATTATACTATAAATATACTTTAAGGGCGTAAGGTAAGGAGAGATTCTTCTATACTTAAGTACTATAAATATAAGCTCGTAGGCTATATAAAACCCTAGTATATAGCTTTAAATTATACCTAGTATAATAGAGGGTCCTATACGACTAAAAACTATAGCCTACCCCCTCTTCTAGCTAAAATAATTATATAAAAGAAGTTAGATAGTAATAGAGTACTAATAGCTAGAACTAAATACTAGGATAAAACCCGACGACCTTTCCTTACGAAGAAAGGACTTATTATACCTATTATCGTAAAAATAAGATATTAGTAAGAAGATATAAGTACTCTTCTAGATATAAAAGCTAAACTATAAACTATAATCGATAAAACCTAGTAGAAGAAGAAAAGTAGGGCTATACTTACTCCTATAGGAGATATAATTAATACCCCGGTAGCCTAAAAAGATATAAAAATAAGAGGAAGAATAACTACTATTATAAAGATTATAAATTCGGAAAGAAAAACCTAGACCTTTAGTTACGATATAATTATTACGAGGATCTATGATCCTAGGTACTGTTGACGGCAACGCGCTGCAAACAGCAGTTTAGGGTGCCGATAGACTTTTATTAATTAGATAACGAGAGTAAGCTAAAACGAAGCTCTCGTAGGATTTAAAGTAGGGCTTCCTAGCTCGTAATATAGTTATATACTTATAGTATAACCTCTTAGGTCTAATAGGTCTTACCGTATAATACTACCCCCTCTCTCTCTTCTTTCTATAGTATTAAACCTCTTCTATTATACTTTTAAATACCTAGTTCTTATTAGATAGCGCTCCCTCGGTTTATTATTCTACTAGATACTCCCCTATTTCGCTTCCTAGTCGTCTAAAACTATAATACTTTCGATATTTTCTAGGCTCGTAGGAGTAGGGGTTTCGTAGCTTACCTATTTTACTTATATAATACGCTTATTTTATCGTTTTCCCGCGTATAAAATTACCTCTACTCGGAATTCGTATTCTCTATTAACTATAATTAGCGGGGTTATTTTATTATAAAGCTATTATAATAGTAGACTTTTATATTCTACCGAGTATAAGAGGTCCGAATAGAAGTAATTATAGATATTAATAGGGATATTTAGTTCGTAGATATTTAGTATAATTATATTCGTAATAGTATATTTTATATATAACTAATCTAGTTTCTTATATAAGTATTTTATTTAGATATTTCTAAGGTCTAACTATACTTAATCGCCTATTTTAAAGTTCTCGGCGGTATATCTATATTAGTTAGTATACTTTTCTATTACTTATTAGCTATCTATAAGAGTAGTAGCTACTTATTATTAGACCTCTTAAAACTTTAAAATTATACTTTTAGCTATAGTATATTTACTACTAGCTTAGCTCTAATTTTCGTCTATTTAAATCGGTTCTATATTATAACTATAAGTAGTAAAGAAAAGTAAAACGCCTCCTTTCGTATACTAGGGCTAATTACTAAAAACTAATTAAACTACTAGTAACTATATAGCCTAGTCCTATTAGCTAAAGGTAATATAATAATATAAGAACTATTATACTTCTTAATTTATCCTTTTAGTAGTACTATTAGTTTATAGATAGTAGGTAATTAAGAGCTTTTTTTCGATTTTTAGTAGCTCGTAGAAGTATTTCTAAAAGCTATTAATCTATTACCTTCCTCTATTTAAAATAATTAATTTAAAAGGTTTATAATATATATAAATATAAATTAAGAATACTTTAACTATATTATTTACCTCCCCTATTCGTAATAGTATTAGGATAAAGCTTCTAGAAAAACGGTCCGTAACTACTAATAGCTACTTATAACCCTATTCGTTTAGTAGATATATTATAAAATCTATCGAAATAGAAGCCTAGTTTTGCGACGGTATCGGTAAGGGTTATAGTAAACTATACTTCTTTTACCTCTAGATTTTAGTTTTACTATATATCGAATAGGTATTTATAAATTTAGGAGTATCTATTCCGAAACCTAATTAGAAGAATTATCGTACGAGTATAAAAATAAAGGTTTTACGGCTAGGGTATCCTCCTATAGCTAAGTCGTAATACTATTAGACGAGGGCCGTATAAAGGGGTTTATAACTCGGGATCTATAGTTTACCGAGTAGAAAGAGTTAAGATTAGTCGACTAATACTTCCGAGATTTAGGCTATCGTAGGGGGTACTAGTTTCGAAGGGAATATAAGCGCTTTCTCTAGAACTAGTTATATTAGCTCTTCGTATAAAAGGTCTACTACTCTCGTAGTTTCTTATAAGTCTCGAAGTTCTAGTTAGCGAAAAGGTTATATTCTAGTATCTATTTCCGAAGTTATTACGATAGGATCCTAGGTTTCTTTCTAGAGCTATAGATATCGGTTTTTAATATATTTAGAACTATTATTATAAGTATTTATACGCGAAAGAGTATCCGGAACTTATAATAGTTTACCGGGCCGATAAACCGTCTTCTATTAAAGTAGTACTTCTAGTAACTTTATCTAGCGTACTTAGTATTCCGATAGGTATTTCTTCTTACGGAAGTATTCTAGGTTCTTAAAGTCTATAATAATTATTAAAGAAGTTAAATTATATAATTTTATACGCTATTTAGTAATTCTAGTAATAATTAAGAGAAGTTCTTTATTATAAATCGGGTAATTCTATTCGGCTAGCGATATCTTATATAAAAAGAAAGTAATAGGGTACTAAAGAATATTATATTATTAAACTAATTATCCTCCGATAGCGAATCTAGAAGTATTATATTTAATACGCGTATCTTAGTTAGGGTCCTAATAGGCGAGTACTCTACTTACTAAGAAATATTCTTTAAAGGTCTTAAAAGCCTTTTATATAGCTTCTAATTACTCGAATACTATATCTTTCTTTATAAGCTAGTAAAAGGGGTTTATAAGCTTACTAAAATCCTATATAAACTTATAGTAGTAATTAGTAAAACTAATAAATCCCCTTACGCCTCTTATACTCGTAGGAGTTTCTTATTTATAAATAGTAGCGACTTTAGTAAGATCTATTAATACGCTTTCTTTAGCTATAACGATTAAACTAAAGTACTTAATACTTTTAATTTTAAATATATACTTCGAAATATCTAAGTATAAGCTAACTTTTTCGAGGTATAAAAATACTTCTTTTACTTAGGTTAAATACTCTTTAAAAGTACTATCCGTATAGATAAGGATATTATCTATTTAAGTTAAGATATAGTAGTCGAGAAGATTACGAAGAACCTAGTTTATAAAGTATTAAAATACCGAAGAACTATTTATAAGACTAAAAGGGGTAATAACCTATTTAAATAAACTATAGCGTATATAAAAGGCCGTTTTTTAGATATCTTTATTAGTTATACGGATTCGATAGAATACTACTCTTATATAGAGTTTTATATACTATTTAGCTATTCTAATCTAATATAGAATCTCTCCGATTAGTAATAAAGGGTAATAATCGTATTTCGTAAGGCTATTTAGAGCCCTATAGTTAATATAGAATCGTAACCTTTTACTAGGTTTATAGGTAAATAATATAAAGGTAGTAGTAGCTAATTAATTAGCGTATATAAAACTTTTTTCTAGGAGGTCTATTAAAGTCTTTCGTAGTACGAAATACTCGTCTCGTAATATATTATATAGGGGTCTTTATAGTACTTTTAGGTCCCTTATATTAGTTCTTTTAATTAGTTCGATATTTATATCTAACTCGTTTCGGTAAGGCGGTAGTTCTTCGCTATTATATATAAAAGTATCCTAGAATTAAGTATATTAGGGTAGTAAATATTTACGGATTTACTCTAGTATTAGTTTTTTCTTATTCTCGAGAGTATATTTAATATCCTTTAGGCTAGCGGTAAAGACTTTAGAGGCTCTTAGATCTTATCTTTTCGCGCGCCGAATCTTAGTAGTTATAATAACTATAATTACCGGTTTAGTTATATAAATAAGCTCTTTCGAGTAGTAGACGATAATTTTAGAGGTTAAAATAAAGGCGGTATTAGCTAATTTATCGTAAGTAATAGTATTTACTATAAGTTAAAGGAGCCCTAGTATAAGGTCTCGGCTAGCTTTTACTACGTAATAAGTATATTAGTAGTACTAATAGTATCCTTTAATATCTATTTCTAAATAAACTACTTTATCGACGATTCTAATAGTTCTAGTAATACTTTTAAATATACGAGGTTTAATTTTAAAATATAGAAAGTTTAAATAGTTAATTAATTTATTACTAATTAGAGTACTAGAAGAATAACTTTAGTCGAATAAGTACTTCGTATAGCTTATCCGATTAATTATTATATCTACTTTAAAAAGAAGTAAGTCTATTTTCTTAGTCCTTTCCTAGTACTCCTAGTATTCTAATTAAGCTTTCTTATACTCCTAGGAATACGCGACTTAGTATAAGAGTAGCTAGTTTTCCGATTCTTTAGTAGCGGTATTTAAAACGGGTTTAATATAAGTAGTAGTAATTTTAATAGTAATTTTCCTATTCTTCTAACGGGTACTTAAGGGGTAAAGCGATATAATATAGCTTAGATATCTATAATAGAAATACGTATTAGTAAACTTTCGGTATTCGATTTCCTCTCGTAATACCTATTTCGAGTACTTTCTATAATACTAGGGATCCGAGGGGAGACTAGGGCTAACTAAGTATCTATTTAGGTTTAGCGTACTCTTTCGAGTACGCGTAGTAGGAACCTAAGTACGGGTAATATTTAAATCGATTTTTATTAGGTCGTAGGGTAGGGGAGTAGTAGAGATAATAATAGTAGTACTACTACGAGTAGGAGATAGTAAGTACGGCGTAGTATAGATAGTAGAAGGGGCTTTTAAAATCTATAAATTAACCTAGATATACCGATAGTATTAAACCTATTCCGCGAGCGTATCCTTAATAGTTTTACCGATAGCAGTACTTCGAATTAACTAGCTCATACTATAACGGAGGTTATTAATCCTAACGCCTTCCATAACGGTCTACGTAAGAGGTGAACCTTTTTACGTAGAATGAGATTATATTCTAAACTAAAGAGAAGAGAAGGAAGAAGGAGACCCTACGAGAGGCGTAGGGTCCTTTATATATAGCGAAGGGCCCCTAGGGGGCCCGGAGAAGTCCGTATAGTTCTATAAGCCTAGACCTAAATCTAGGTTCGATAGAAGAGGCTAATTCGCTACTATTAGAAGATAGTAAGGGGTCGTATTTTCGGATTTACTACTATCGAAAGATTTACTACTATCGGAGGATTTACTACTAGAATTTACTACTATCGATTATTAGCTCTAATAATCTAGCTATTAAGTCGAAAATAGGTTCGTTAGAGAACTTAAGTTCTTCCGGTTCTAGGGGTATTATTTTTTATCGATCCGACTAGTATTCGTAGAGCTAGACTACGGCGAAGATAACGAGTACCGGATAATAATAAAAGGACTTTATAACTAATAACTAAGTTACGTATAGGGTTACGTACGATTTAGCGAAGGCGTGGCCGAGGCTTTTAGAAAGGTCTTAACCCTTTATATTAGCCCCTCTTCCCCCCCCCTTTTTTTCTAGGGTTTCGTAGCCTACGGAACTTCTAAAAGACTAGATTTATAGACTTCTAGAGCTTCGGTATCTAGGAAGTCTTCTAGGGGTTCTTTAATAAGTTCCGCGTAATCTTTTTACTTAACTAGAATACTAAAGTAGCTATTTTTTAATCGGTAGTACTATAAGATCTTTTCTATAACCTACTCCCCTTCGATATAGTCGTTAGAAGCTTCTAATAGTTAGATAAGGGGTAGTTCCGGGTAGGCTATATCTTAGGAAAAAAGTAGGTTTTTAGAAGCTCGATATAGAAGATCTATATAGAAAATAGGGTAAATTCCGGGGGGGGTATTTAGCCGGATAGTATAAGATCTTACTAGACTTATAACTTTATATAGTAAGGCTATCTAGTCTAGTTTCTTTAAGGGTCTAGTAATTCTAATATTTTTTAAATATAGTAGAACTCTATCCCCTATTTTATAGGATTCCGAGGCCTATCGTAATTAGTTCGTATATTTCTCCTAGATTTTTTATATATCTACTATCGCTACTACTACTAAATCGTAGTAATCTCTTAGTTTTCTTACTTATTCGCGCCCTTTTTTAGCCGGAGAGATAGTAGATCCGGTAGAAGACCCTATATTAGGTTCTAAGGTCTCGAAGTAGTATCCGTAGCTTTAGAAGAATAGGGAGAATCCGGTAGACGTAGATTTTCGCTTATTAAAAGCGAGTATTATACTAAGTAATAACGTATCCTAATAATTTTAGTTAAACGAGTAAAATATCCGTAAGTAGACCTCTAGTTCTATATTTAAGTATTCTATAGATCCGTCGGTCTAAGGATAAAAGGCTATAGATAAACGCCTCTAAATTCCTAGAGACCGGTAAACCTTTTTCTAGAATAAACTAGTAAACTAAGGACCTCTATCGAAAACTATAATATAGGGGAGTCCGTAGTATATATAGATATACCGTAGGAAGGCGTAGGCGATATCCGGGGCCTCTATCGTTTTTATAGGTATAAATATAGGGCTTTTCGTAAATCTATCTATAATTACTAGTATAATAGACCTATTAGGAGTTTCGGGGAGGTCTACTATAAAATCTATAGATAGTTCTTACTAGGATTATTCCGGAATAGGTAGGGGTTTTAGAAGACCCTTTTTCTAATCTCTTTAGACTTTACTTTATAAATAGATCTAGTAGTTCCGTATAAAATAGCGTATATCGGAGGATAGACCCGGCTACGTATAGTACTTAGAAACTAGATCTCTCGTAATTTCTCTACTAAGGTAGCCGGTAGTAGGGGAGTCGTAGATTTATTAGATAATCTTAGTTCTAAAAGGCTCGAAGAAGGGTATCTAGATTTAGTCTCTTTATATTAAATAGTTCTCTATATTAATAGAATACTCGGATATAAATACCGGTAAGCCCTTACTAGTAAAGAACTACCGGTTACCCTCGTAGATAGTTTACCGAATCTTCTAGTATTTAGGGTTCTTTTCTAGACTTTCTAACTATAGGTTAAATAGTTCTAGGTCTTCGAAAAAGGTCTTAGGAGGGTCGGCGAGTTCGGAGGCGGAAAGAGGCTCGTTTTCGGGTCCTAAATTATTATCGGATATCTAAATAGCTTTAACTTTTATTTCTAATCCTTCTAGGGTATTAGAAAGGTTAGAAAATAGTAAAGGTCCTACCGGATATCCTATCGTCGGAGGCGTCTTTCGGTAGATCTTAATCTCTTCTAGAGAAGGTATTAGATAAGACTTATATAGTACCGGGCCAGTAGATAAGTTTAAATTTAAATTTAGATAGTTCTTCTCCTTACTATATCTATTATTTAGATAGATATTACTAGGTCTAGAAATAGACTAGGTTCTAGTAATCTATATAGACTATAAAATCTATACTTTTAAACTCGGAATACTACTCTATAATATACGAAATACTAGATAGAAGTTCTTTATCGTATATAAGGTAATTAACTTTAATAAAAGATAGTTTTCTTAAATAGTATCCTATAGGTCTCTAGAGAAAGTCTTCGGGGTCTTACTACGTAAGTACGCCTCCTAAAGTATAACCGGAGGCGTCCGCTTCTATAGCTATAGGCCTAGAAGGATCCTAGCTATCTAAAGTCTCGGAATCGATAAAGGCTTTTTTAAAGTTCTTAAAAGCGTTCTAGAAATCCGTATCCTACTTAAAAAAGGTATTTTTCTTAGTTTAATTCGTAAGAGGTCTAGTAATATCTAAGAAGTCCTTAATAAAGACCTTATAGTAGTTCGTAGATCCTAAGAAGCCTCGTATAATTCTTATAATCTTCGGGGGTTCTTACTTTTAAATAGTTTTTATTTTTTTAGGGTCGGTTTTTATACTTACCCCGGATTCGATTATAAAGCCTAAATACTTAATTTCTAGGGTTTCGAAACTAGATTTAAAGAAATCTAACTATAGGCTAGCCTCGGAGAGTTTCGAGATTATAGAATAGACTTTTTAATAGTAATCCTCTTTAGATCTAATAAAATAGATAATAATATTATCTAGATAAGTAGAGTAGAAAATATCGAGGTATTCGCGAAGAGTATCGTTTATATACTATTAAAACGAGGTAGGGGTACCGGATAGACTAAAAAGGGTAATTAGCTACTCGAAAAATCCTAATCTAATTCTAAAAGCCGTTTTCTACTCGTCTCCTTCGTATATCTAGAGATAGTAAAAAGCCGATATAATATCGCCTTTAGAAATCTACTTAGAACTAGTTATTTACTATAAAGTCTCCGAAATAAGGGGTATTATATAGGTATTATATTTCGATATAGTATTTAACCCTCGGTAATCTACGTAAAAGTATAAGCTATTTCTAGGTTTCTTTACGAAGAGAACTAGAGTAGTAGCTAATAAAGAAGAGGCCCTTATAAAACCCTTATCTAGTAGTTCGTATAGAGTCTTCTATAGAATTAGAAGCTCTTCTCTAGATAGTAAATATAAAGGTATTTTCGGAATAGTAGTATCTAGAAGTAGGTTTATTTCGTAATCTAGACTAAGGTAAAAAAGGAGTAGTTCTTTAGTTTTCTTTCTATTAAAAGCTTCGATAATAAGGAGTAATTAGGTAAAAACTTCGAGATAAAGGTCTTTTTCTTCTTTAATAGTAAGGGCCTTCTAAATATCTACGAGGGAAGCTAAAAAATCGTATATAGGTAGTTTTTCTTTTAAAGCCCTAGTTAATAGGGCTTTAAAACCGGTAGAAAAGACTTAAACGATTTTAGGGTCTATAAATACCGGTACTATAGATATCTTAAATTTAAAAAGTCTTCGGATAATTATAGTATTAGTAGCTAGGCGAAGAGAGGCGTCGTAGAGCCGTAACTACCCTTTTCCTAAGATTATAAAGTCGGACTAGCTAAGGATTATATAGGCCTAAATACCTTTATAAAACCTACCTATATCTAGTTTAAAATAAGCTATCTAGGATATAGTAGGTTAAAGGTCTCTAAACTAGTCGACGATTTACTAAAGGCGGTAAGGCTAGATCGGGTAGAAAATAACTCTATATTTAATAGAAGCTCTATCGGATATTATAATAAAACTATAGTAATTAGAGTTAATAAAGGGTTTTATATTAGATCTATTATTTATAATAGTATTTATATAAGTACCCTCCTCTTCTAAAGAAGCTAGAGGTTAAATAGGGATTTCCGGGGGTTCTAAAGACTTTAAGTCGAGATTTTAACTTAAGGTTACTCTTTTTCCGATTCTAAGTCTCCCGAGTCGTCCGAGAAAATTTCGACGACTTTAGGGGTCTTTCTAGTTTTCGCGGCTTTAGTAGGGGCCCTTATCGTAGTAGGGGCCGGGGCCTCCTAGATAGCCCCGGATATCCGGGGCTCTTCTAGGGCTAGAACGGGGTTTCTAATATAGGCTTAAATCTAGGTTAGTACTAAAAGGTATACGGCGTATAGGTAGCCCTTCTAGCCGTAGTAGAGATAGAGTTTTTTCTAGAATCTATCTTCTTTTTCTTCTAGGGTTAGGCGGCCCCTCGAGATCTTAGAAGAGGGTTCCTAGTCTATAAGGTCCTTATAAGAGGCTTAGGTAATCTAAGAAAACCCCTAAATCTAGAACTAGTTAGTAGGGGCCTAGGGGAGGTAAGGCGAGGCGTAGGAGGAGGAGTAATATTTCTCGTAATAGGCTAGTCCTTTTAAATCTAAAATAAGTCTTAGGAAAATCCTAATATACGAAGTATAAGTCTAGGCTTTTTCTTAGCTAATTAGGGCTTTCTAGAAGTCTAGAGAGATATTTCCTTCTAAATACGAGATTTTTATACTTTCTAGGGTATTTATAAGTTCGGCTTTAACGAGGAGGTATTCGAATTTTAGGAGATAGAAAGTAAATAAGTCTTTTTCTTTTATCTTTTCTTCTCGGAGTTTATCTTAAGCCCTAATTATTTTATTAAAGTCTATATAAATAGACTCTAGGTAAGCTAATAGATTTAAAGGGTTTATAAGCCCTTATTTTTCTATATTTTAAATATAAGCGGATACGAAAAACTAGGCCGAGGATACTATCCTACTATAGATATAGTAGAATAAGGCGAAAGGGGTACCGATAGAGTTTTTATCGATACCGATTTTAGCTCGGGCTTCTAGGACCTAAACTTTAAAGTCCTTCCGTTTTCTAATAAAACTAGGGATATCGGGGAGGGCTTTTTTAAGCTAGGGATTCTCGGGGGCCCTAGCCGGTTCCGGTACTAGAGTAGCTAGAAGGGCTTTAAAGGCTTCTTAGAGTTAATTCTAAAATTTCCGGATAACCTCTTCCTATATAGCTTACGAGGCGGCTATCCTATTTATATTAGCCTCTAGGTAGACTAGATACTAGGCTTAAGGGTCGTAAGGATCTATCGTAAGGTCTTAGGGGTTTTCTAGAGTTCTAGGATTTCTTAAAAGTCTCTAGATTATAGAGTCCTCGCTAGAATAATAACCTATTATAAAGCGTACTCTATTTCCTAGGAAATTCTACTAAATAGAGAGTTCTAATCTTAGAACGCGAAAAAGAAGATCTTAGAAGAGTTTTAAGAACGAAGAGGGGTTCTAGGAAGTTCGTAAAGTTTAAAGGGCCTAGAAGTCGTCTAGGGCTTTTCGTAGAGAGTCTAGGGGCCTAGATATTATCTAGGACTTTTCTAGAGATTCTTAGGGCCTAGATATCGTCTAGGGCTTTTTCTAGGGTTCGGGGGGCCTAGATATCGTCTAGGGCTTTTTAGGGTTCTTAAAAGAGTTTAGAATAATATAACGGTCTACGTAAAAGGTAAAGCTTTTTATATAGAATCAGATTATATTCTAAACTAAAGAGAAGAGAAGGAAAAAGGAGACCCTATAAGAGGTATAGGGTTTTTTATATATAGTAAAAGGCCCCTAAGGGGCCCGGAGAAGTCCGTACGGTTCTATAAGCCTAGACCTAGGTCTAGGTTCGATAGAAGAGGCTAATTCGCTACTATCGGAAGATAGTAGGGTATCGGGTTTTCTAATTTACTATTATTAAAAGATTTACTACTATCGGAGGATTTACTACCGGAATTTACTACTATTAATTATTAGCTCTAATAGTCTAGCTATTAAGTCGAAAATAAGTTTATTAGAGAGCTTAAGTTCTTCCGGTTCTAAGGGTAGAATTCTTTTATCGATCCGACTAGTATTTATAGAGCTAGACGGCGGCGAAGATAACGAGTACCGGATAACGTTAAAAGGACCACGTAACTAATAACTAAGCTGCGTATAGGGCTGCGTACGATTTGGCGAGGGCGTGGCCGAGGCTTTTAGAAGGGTCTTAACCCTTTATACGTTTAGCCTATTCTAGGCCGTTAGCTTTAGTTAGTAGGCGTTCGAACTTAGTATAGTAGGTGTCGAAATCCGAGGTTCCTTACTTTAAGTTAGTTTATTTAGCGTAAGCGGCGTATTTATAGTCAGGGTTAGCGTAGAGGTAGTTTAGATAAGTCTAGACGTTTAAGAGTAGCGGTATATCCTTTTTAAATTTAGTACTAATAAAAGGGATATAGTTTATATCGGCCGAGCCTTTTAAAGATATAAGGAGAGTAGCGATTTAACTAAAGATATCTCTAAGCGTATCTCCGTCGATTCGGAGTTTTATATAAGCTTTACTTTACTAGTTTCGATACTCTAATTTAGAGCTATTAAACTCGGCGAGTAGGGGTAAATAAGTATATACTTTTATAATAACGGGTATAAGGAATAAAATAGAAGGTATTAGCGAAAAAGGTATAGAGGCGAATAGATTTAAAGTTCTTAGTAGTAATAAGAGCGGCTTAGAGGTTATAATAATATTAGTATTAGAATTAATATCGTCGGGGCCTACTATAAAGGTAATCGGTAATCGGAAGATTTTATTAAAAATATAGATCGCCTAATAGAAGCTCTTATTAACTTAGTATTAATTAATATATAGGGCGAGGAATTCGGAAGCGTAAAGTACTTAATCGGAAGTCTAGATAACTTAAATAGAAGCCTAGATAGCTTAATCGGAGGTATACGGATTACCTAGTTCGGAAGTATATAAAGTACTTAAATTAATTAACTTATTAGTAACGAGGAACGGAACTTTAGGAGAAGTTAGATTATTAATTTAGAAGCTAGTAAAAGCTTAAAAAAAGGATCTAATTAATTATTAATATTAATACGCTATAAATTGTAGTTTAGGGTGCCGATAGATTTTTAGATTTTTATTAATTAAATAACGAGAGTAAGCTAAAACGAAGCTCTCGTAGGATCTAAAGTAGGGCTTCCCAGCTCGTGACGTAATCACGTGCCTATAGCATGACCTCTTAGGTCTAACGGGTCTTACCCCGTAATAGGTACTAGATAGTAATTGGGCTAGATGAGTTAATAAAAGTAGACCCCGATATCCGCTTCTCGACGGGCTAGTAGCGTTATCGCTTTTTAAAAGAAAGATAGGACGGTATTAAGTTAATTTCTATATTAGAGGAAGTATAATATACTAGGAATACCGTAATAGCTTACGTATATTTATAATATATAGGGTTATTTTTAAAAAAACTTCTTATTATTACCCCTATATAGAGGCGAGATTTTCTAGGTATAGTAGCGTATTAGGTAATTAGTATATTATTAGAGTATTTATAGAATATAATAACTAAGTTCGCTTACGTACTCGATTACGATAAAGATAAAGATATTATAGCTATACTATAAGAGCGCCCTAACTAATAGACTAATAAAGAAGAGAAGTTCTTAGATATAGAGGCTATAGATAGAATACCCCTACTAGGTAGAAAAACCTATATAATCGACTTAGAAAGCTTACCCCTTAAGTATACCCCTATCTACTTACTATATAAGAAGGAGTTAAAGACCCTTAAAGACTATATAGAGTAAACTCTAGACCTAGGATAGATTCGTAGAAGTAATAGCCCTCTAAAAGCCCTAGTTCTTTTTATACTAAAAAAGGGATATACTTTATAGCTATATATAGATTACTATAAGCTTAATACTATTACGAAGAAAGATCGTACGCTTATCCTATTAATTAATAATATCCTTAAATACCTATTAAAAACTAAGGTTTTCTTAAAACTAGACCTTAAGAATACGTATTATAGGATATATATTTACGAAAGCGATAAGTAGAAGATAGCGTAGAGATATCGATATAGGTATTTTAAATATATAGTAATACTATTCGGGCTTATAAATACGCCCGGTATATTCTAAAATTATATAGAAGATATCCTAAAAGACTTTACTAATACCTACTATATCGTATATATAGATAACGTACTTATCTATAGTAATATACCGGAAGAATATATTAACTATATTAAAATAATCGTTAAAGCCCTTCGAGATACTAGCCTCTATAGGAACCCTAAGAAGTATAAGTTCGAGATTAACGAAGTAGGTTATCTTAGTTAGGTCGTAGGTATTAGGGGAATTAATATAAATCGTATAAGAATTAAGGAGATACTCGATAATCCTAAGCCTCGATTAGTATAAGATATTATATCGTTTACTAGATTAGCCGGTTACTATAGGTAGTTTATTAAGAACTATAGTAGAATTATAGTTCTTTTAAATAACCTAATATACTAGGTTAATACTATAACTATATATAAGAAACCCTTTATAGCTCGATAGAAGAAGATTTAAGGAAAACGGCTCCGTATAAGACCCCTAGATATAAGGAATAAGGGCCGGTAAGTAGTAGAAGAACTAAAAAAAGCTTTTATAGAAGCTAATATACTAGCCTACTTTCGGCTTAAATACCCTATTTATATTAAGACCGATACTTTAGACTTTATAATTAGAGCTATTCTTAGCTAGAAGTAACTTATAAGGGCGTAGGCCTTTATAGCCTTTATATCGAGGAAGCTTAAAAATACTAAATTTTATTATAATACCCTAGATATAGAGCTTCTAGTTATCTATAAAAGTTTTAAGATTTAGAGGTACTACTTTACGTATACTTTAGTACCTATAGATATAAGAATAAATTACTTAAATATTAAGTATTTACTATTAAAACCCTAATTATCTCTAAAGTAGATAATAGTATTATCGTACCTAGCTCTTTTTAATTTTACGATTACTTATCTTCCGTAGTAGAAGAACCTAGTAGATCCTCTATCGCGAAGGTTAGATTTTAATAGCCCTATAAAGAGAAGAGAAATAAGATAGGCCGTCGTACTTTAGTTTTAATTACGTTTTATAAATAAAGATATTATACTATAGATATATACTAAATATATAGTAATAATACTAAATAGTTTTATTAAGTATTACCCTATTACGGGATACTCCCCCTAAATTAAAACCGGTACTCTAGTAGTATATTATAAGCTTTTTAAATTAATACCTCTATATCTAGCCTAAAGAAATAGGACTTTTAAAACTAGTAATAGGATATCTAAATAATAGTATAGTAATCTAAATATATACTTTAAGTTTTCCTACTACTAGGAAAAATAATCTATAGTATTCTCCGTTATCGACGGGGAGGAAACGGCTAACTTTATACTTAAGGAGGACGGTAAAGTAGTATATATTACGCTCTTTAACTTAAATCTATAATTAGACCTTATTAAAAATACTATATTTAAAGATATACTCCGCTAAGCGTATTAAAGGGATACTTTTATTACTAAATAGAGATAGTCCTAGATATCCTATATTAAAAACGTATCTAGAAGAGCTAGATCGACTATTTAGCTTAAATAGTATAGTCTACTCTATTAGAATAGTAAAATATATACCCTAGAAAATCTAAAAACTAAAGTATTACGCTTATACTTTAATAACCCGTATACTAAGTACTAGGGTATATTTAGGATAATAGCTCGTATTAAAAGTCTATTTTTCTAGCTTAGTATTAATAAAAATACTAAATAGTAGGTATATACTTACGGTATATATTAGGCTTCTAAGCCCTTATTAAAGAAACTATATAGTTTACATAAACTTTAACCTATTTTTTAAGGCCTATAGTAAGAGATTACTATTAATTTTATTATAAACCTACCCCTAATATCTTCTAAAAGAAGCGGGTATTATAATTCGATTCTAGTAGTTATAGATAGATTTATAAAATAAATTAAGTATATCCCTTATTTAAAATATATCTATAGTATAGATCTAGTATAGTTATTTTTAGATAGAATCTTCTAATTATATAGACTACTAATAGGAATAATATCGGATAGAGGTTCGGTATTTATAAGTAAATTGTAGTCTAGCTTTTATAACCTCCTACTTATTAAAAGAAAGTTAAATAATAGCTTTTACCCTAAGACTAATAAGTAAATAAAGAGGTAAAACTAGGTCTTAGAATAGTACTTTAAAAATTACTATTTAAAGTATTAAGATAACTAGGATAACTAGCTATTATTAGCTTAAGCTACGTATAATACGTCTAAGTATTCGGTAATAAGATAAACCCTAGCGAAGCTTTTACTTAAGTATAAGCTACGTATACCTTATAATACTATAGGAATACCGTATAGGCGCGCCGAGGAAGCGGAGAACTAAGTAGAAATAATAGTAAAAGATAAAAACTTTACGAGAGAAGTTTTACTAAAAATATAAGTATCCGTATTTCGATAGTATAATAAGAAACGAAAAGAGTACTCTTTCCGGGTTAACTAATAGGTTCTATTAAATACGAAAAATATTAACTTCTTACGACTATATCGAAAACTAAAACCTAAATAGATAGGCTTATATTAAATTTAGTTAATTAAGTCGTCTAGAAATACTATCGAATTAAATTTTCTACTAATAATACGTATTTACGGCGTATTTAATATATAAAGCTTTAAACTTTATATCTATAAGCCTAATAAGACCCTAGAAATACTATCGGATAATCTTTTTAATAGAGAAACTATATATAAAGTCGATTTTATTATAGATTATAGAGGTAAAAGAAAAAATAAACTATATAAAGTAAGATAATTAGGATATAATAAAGACGAAAATACTTAAGAACCCTAAAAAAACTTTAACTGTAAAAGAATATAGTAGGAGTATAAGGAAAAATAAAAGAAATTTTAAAAAAGAAGTAAAGTACGAATCGTAGAATAAAAGTCTATAGAAGTACTATAAAAATACCGCTATAATATAAGGAGAAATAATACGATAAAATAATATATTATTAGGAGCTATATAATATAGCTATACTTATTATATAATTAGATAATAGGCTATACTTATTAGATATTAGAAGAAAGGTCCCTAGCTCCTAGAGCCCCGGAGGCACCCCCGATAGCTTCACCCTCGCTATTACCCTTATATTTACCCCTACCCTTATTATTATTAATAGGACCCGTTAGATAGTTAAGACGGCTATAGACGTATTCTATATACTTATCTAGTATATCTAGTAGAGTCCTAATAATACGATACTCTAGAACCTCGAGATAGTCGTAGAGCTTATTATAATTATTATTACTATTATTATCGTTACTATTATTATTATTATTATTACTACTACCGCCTCTCTTACGGATCCTAGTAGCGTCCGTAATAGTCCTTATAGCTAGTATACCGAGACGGGGGAGAAGGGTATATATAGTAAATTTTTTATCTATACTAGCTCGGTAATAACTATAGAACTAATCCTAGGTATTAGTAATCTCGGGGCTAGATATCTAGTCGTAATAGTATTTACTACGGCTACCTATATATTAGTAGTACTAATACTTAGTTAAGTATATTAAAGGATATATATTAGTAGTATATTTAAAGTATATAATTAGAATAAGATACGTACAACTAAGAGGGATAAGATATCGCTAGTATCTAGTAGTATTAGTCTAATAGCCCTAGTCTACGAGTTTCTAGACGTATTAGGCGTATAGTAGGACGTTCTCGGAGAGCCTAAATACTATATTAGTAAGAGATATACCGTATAGATACTATAAAAAGGGTTAGTAAAAGATATACTATATAGGGCCTATAATCTCGTATCGAGGACGCGGAGGAGGAGTAGCTACTATACGAGCCGACCGCTTAATATTACGCCGAGGCGTAAGTACGATATTATTATTATTATTATTATTATTACCCTTAGAGACTAATAGTAGATAATATAGCGAGTTACGAGTATTAATAGTAGTATTAGCGGAACTACGCTCCCCCGGTATTATTAGAGCGCTTTTAGCCGTTTGCGCCTTTTTCTTAGCCTCTTCTTTACGCCTAGCCTCCTCCTCGCTTTTCTTACGTACCGCCTCCTCTATAGCTTTATAAATAAGTACTAAGCGAGATATAATAATAATAGTACTAGTACTAAAGAAGAAGAAAAAGAAAAAGAAGAATAAGAAGAACCTACGAGAAGAGAGGAAAAAAAGAAAAATAGAAAAGAGTTATAGGATTTAGATAAAGTAGCTATACAATTACTATAAGAACCTATATAAAATAGAAGGAGTACTTATTAAACTAGCTACTAACCCCTAAAAGAGACTAAAAAGGTATTATATATTACTAACCCCGAGCTTTAAAGTATTTTTCTATATTAAAAAGAGAGTTATATAATATACTAACTATACTTAAATTATACCGCGATAATACCTTATTAAAAGGATAAATATTAATAATAGCTACCGTATACGGTAAGCGTATCGGGATAACCTACTAGTAGAGGGGGTACTCTATTATAGATTAGTACGAGTATAG
Organism: Tympanopsis confertula; assembly: GCA_026745395.1. Lineage (NCBI taxonomy): Eukaryota > Fungi > Ascomycota > Sordariomycetes > Coronophorales > Scortechiniaceae > Tympanopsis > Tympanopsis confertula. The sequence continues at coordinate 18,204 of JAOYNU010096685.1, read as the reverse complement.
TATAGTAATTAGTAATAGATACCTATATTAGGTATAAAAATAGGTCTTAGATAAAGTTTTTTACGCTATAGATAAAGCTTTTATACTAGGGATAGAGTTTAGGGATAGAAAAGGAGGTAGCTAGGAATACGCGCCTATATAAGGATAAAAAGGGAACCTACTAGAAAAAGGGGGACCTAGCTTCTCGTAAAGGTTATACTATAATTATTATAATTAAAGCTTTAATTAACTATACTCTATCTATACCGTATCTATACCTTATCTACGATACGTATATATAATAGGATTACGACGCCTTCACTCTCTAACTTACGTACCCTAAGCGCTAAAAGGCCTAATAAAAACCGACGCCTTAGACTTTATAATTAGAGCTATCCTTAGCTAGAAGTAGCCTATAAGGGCGTAGGCCCTTATAGCCTTTATATCGAGGAAATTAAAGAATACTAAATTACGCTATAATACCCTAGATATAGAGCTTTTAACTATTTATAAGAGTTTTAAGACTTAGAAGTACTATTTTACGTATACCTCGGTACCTATAAATATAAGAATAGATTATCTAAATATTAAATATCTACTATTAAAACCTTAGTTATCTCTAAAGTAGGTAATAGTATTATTATACCTAGTTCTTTTTAATTTTATAATTACTTATCTACCGGGGTAGAAGAACCTAGTAGATCCTCTATTACGAAGGCTAGATTTTAATAACCCTATAGAGAGAAAAGAAGCGAGATAAGCTATTATACTTTAGTTTTAATTATATTTTATAAATAAAAATACTATATTATAGAAGTATATTAAATACGTAGTAGTAATACTAAATAGGTTTATTAAGTATTACCCTATTACGGGATACTCCCCCTAGGTTAAAACTAGTACTTTAATAGTATATTATAAGCTTTTTAAGTTAATACCTCTATATCTAGCCTAAGGAGATAGGACCCTCGAGGCTAGTAATAAGATATTTAAATAATAGTATAATAATCTAAATATATACCTTAGATTTTCCTACTACTAAATAAGATAATTTATAATATCCTCCGTTATCGACGAAGAAGAAATAACTAACTTTACCCTTAAAGAGGATAGTAAAGTAATACGCGTTATACTCTTTAATTTAAATCTATAGTTATACCTTATTAAAAATACTATATTTAAAGATATACTCCGCGAGGTATATTAAAAGGATACTTTTATTAACGAATAGAGATAGTCCTAGATATCCTATATTAAAAATATATCTAGGAAAATTAGATCGATTATTTAACTTAAAGAGTAAGGTCTACTCTATCGGAATAGTAAAGTATATACTTTAAATAGTCTAAAAGCTAAAGTATTATACTTATACTATAATAACCTATATACTAGGTATTAGGGTATATTTAGGATAGTAGCTTATATTAAAAGTATATTTTTCTAGCCTAGTATTAAAAAAAATACTATATAATAGGTATATACTTATAGTATATATTAGGTATCTAAGCCTTTATTAAAGAAACTATACGGTTTATTTAAACCTTTACCTATTCTTTAAAGCCTATAGTAAGAGATTACTATTAATTTTATTATAAACCTACCCCTAGTATCCTCTAAAAGAGGCGGGTATTATAATTCGATTCTAGTAGTTATAGATAGATTTATAAAATAAATTAAGTATATCCCCTATTTAAAATATATCTATAGTATAGATCTAATATAGTTATTTTTAAATAAAACTTTCTAATAATATAGGCTACCGATAGGAATAATATCTAATAAAAGCTCGGTATTTATAAGTAAATAGTAGTCTAGCTTTTACGGCCTCCTATTTATTAAAAGAAAGTTAAGTATTAGCTTCTACCCCTAGACTAATAAGTAAATTAAGAAATAGAACTATATCCTAGAATAGTACTTTAGAAATTACTATTCGAAGTATTAAGATAACTAGGATAATTAGTTACTACTAGCTTAAGCTATATATAATATATCTAAGTATTTAGTAATAAAATAAACCCTAGCGAAGCTTCTACTTAAGTATAAGCCGCGTATACTTTATAATACTATAAGAATACTATATAAGTATACCGAGGAAACGGAGAACTAAGTAGAGATAATAGTAAAAAATAAAAATTTTATAAGAGAAGTTTTACTAAAAGTATAGGTATCCGTATCTTAATAGTATAATAAGAAGCGAAAGGAGTACTCTTTCTAAGTTAACTAATAAGTTCTATTAAATACGAAAAATATTAACCTCCTATAACTATATCGAAAACTAGGACTTAAATAAATAAGCCTATATTAAATTAAGTTAATTAAGTTATTTAGAAACGCCGTCGAACTAAACCTTCTACTAATAATACGTATTTATACTATATTTAATATATAAAACTTTAAACCTTATATCTATAAGTTTAATAAGACCCTAGAAATACCGTTAGATAATCCTTTCGATAGAGAAACTATATATTAAGCCGATTTTATCGTAGAATATAGAAGTAATAAAAAGAATAGGCTATATAGATTTTAATAATAAGGATATAATAAAGACGAAGATACCTAAGAACCTTAAAAATACTTTAACGATAAAAGGATATAATAGGAATATAAGGAAAAATAAAGAAGATTTTAAAAAAGAGGTAAAATACGAATCGCGGAATAAAAGTCTATAGAAGTACTATAAAAATACTACTATAATATAAGAAGGAATAATACGATAAAATAATATATTATTTAGGAGCTATATAATACGGCTATACTTACTATATAATCGGCTAATAGGCTATACTTATTAGATACTAGAAGAATAGTCCCTAGTTCCTAGAGCCCCGGAAGTACCCCCGATAGCTTTACCTTTATTATTACCTTTATCTTTACCCTCGCTATTACTTTTATTTTTACCCCTACCCTTATTATTATTAATTAGACCCGTTAGATAGTTAAGACGGCTATAGACGTATTCTATATACTTATCTAGTATATCTAGTAGAGTCCTAGTAACGTAATACTTTAGACCCTCGAGATAGTCGTAGAGCTTATTATAGTTATTATTACTATTATTATCGTTACTATTATTATTATTATTACTACTATTACCTCTTTTATAGATTATAATAGTATCTATAATAGTCCTCGTAGCTAGTATACTAAGATAGGGGAGAAGGGTATATATAGTAAATTTTTTATCTATACTAGCTTAGTAGTAACTATAGAACTAATCCTAAGTATCGGTAATCTTAGGGTTAGATATCTAGTTATAGTAGTAGTTACTATAGCTACTTACGTATTAGTAGTACTAATACTTAGTTAAGCGCGCTAAAGAACGTATATTAGTAGTACTTTTAAGGTATATAGATAGGATAAGATACTTACGACCTAAAAGAACGAGATATCGCTAGTATCTAGCGGTATTAGTCTAATAACCTTAGTCTATAAGCTTTTAGACGTATTAGGCGTATAGTAGGATATTCTTAGAGAGCCTAAATACTATATTAGTAAGAGATATACCGTATAGATACCGTAAGAAAAGGGTTAGTAAAGGATATATTATATAGGGCTTATAATCTCGTATCGAGGATACGGAGGAGGAGTAATTACTATACGAGCCGACTACTTAATATTACGCCGAGGTATAAGTACGATATTATTATTATTATTATTATTATTACCCTTAGAAACTAATAGTAGATAATATAGCGAATTATAAGTATCGGTAGTAATATTAGTAGAATTACGCTCCCCTAGTTTTATTATAGTATTTTTAGTTATTTTCGCTTTATTCTTAGCTATTTTTTCCTTTTTTTTTCTTAGCCTCCTCCTTACGCCTAGCCGCTACCTCTCTTTTCTTATTCTCCTCTTCTTTCTATTTAGCCTTTTCCTCGATTTTCTTATATACCGCCTCCTCCGCGGCTTTACGAATAAGTACTAAACGAGATATAATAATACTAGTACTAGTACTAGTACTAGTATTAAAGAAGAAGAAGTAGAAGAAGAAGAAGAATAAGAAAAACCTATAAGAAGAGAGGAAAGAAAGAAAAATAGAAGAGAGTTATAGGACTTAGATAAAATAGTTATACTATTACTATAAGAACCTACGAAAATAGAAAGAGTACTTATTAAACTAGCCCCTAACCCCTAGAAGAGACTAAAAAGGTATTATATATTACTAACCTTAAGCTTTATAGAGTATTTTTCTACTTTTAAAAGAGAGTTATATAATATATTAATTATACCTAAATTATACTACGATAATACTTTATTAAAAGGATAAATATTAACTATAACTACTATATATAGTAAGTATATCGGGGCGACCTACTAGTAGAAGGGGTACTCTATTATAGATTAGTATAAGTATAGTATAGTAGATAGTAATAGCTACTTATATAAGGGATAAAAATAAGTCCTAGATAAAGCTTTTACGCTAGGGATAAAGCTTTTACGTTAGGGATAGAGTTTAAGGATAGAAAAAGAGGTAACTAGAGATACGCGCCTATATAAGGATAGAAGGGGAACCTACTAGAAAAAGGGGATCTAGCTCCTCGTAAAGGTTATACTACTATTATTATAATAGAAGCTTTAATTAACTATACTTAATCTATACTATATATATACCTTATCTACGATACGTATATATAATAGGATTACGAAGCCTTTACTCTCTAATTTACGTACCCTAATCGCTAAAAGGCCTAATAATTTTTTTGAAGGCTGGCATTTTTTTCTCTCCTTCTCCCAACTTTTGGTATTAAGAAAAGTGATCAATTCTACTGATTTCAGATAGAGTGCTTTCTTTGCCTATTAATTGTTTTAATTTGCTTATTTGACCTTTTGAGTAATTAGGATATTTTTTATAAATAAATAAGGTTATATTAAAATCTAAAATACTATCTCCTAAAAAATCTAAAGATTAATATAAATCAGAAATCTTTATTTCATTTTAAAAAGATACATAAATAAAAGCTTTTTTAAAGTTAATGGATTTCTCTATACGTTTAATTATTTCATTAATTTAACTTATCGATTACATTTATAGAAAACTTTCTATATTAACTTATATATTTAGATTGAAGTTGACAATTTCATTTTATTATTATACACCTAATAATATATTTCTTAGTTTTTAAATGACTATTATTTCAGTATGAAATTTTTATACAAGTAGGATTATAGTAATTATATATTAATAATACTTTATTTATATATTTTTTATGTTCAATCTAATTATCTAAAGAAATAAATCTATTTTTCAGAAATATTTAATTTAATAATTATAATGAATATAATATATATACTATACTACCTAATAATTTATTATTATTAATAATATATCCAATTTAACGAAGAATACGTTTTTAACCATTGTTACTTTTATTTTCTTAATTATATCTTTAATCTTGTTTTTTTCTTCTTTACTAATTTGACCTGATTTGTCCCCTAATATTTCGCAAATGTACTTTATGATATTACTTGTTTTATTTAAATGATTTCGAATATTTTCAGGTTCTTTTTTAGAATTAGATCACTTAATTATTTTCTAAAAATATTTAATATTTCTTTATAATTTTTACTATTTTTATTATTCATAAAATATTTATAAAGAGAATTATTAAGATCATATTCATTATAATTTTTTCAGAAATAAAACTTAATTTATTAATTTTACTAATAAGTTGATTTTTTAAAAAAATAAAATTATTTTCAACTATAAGAAAATTAACTATTATAATTAAAAGCATTATAAAAAAACGCTAGTAGTTTGGTAGTTGATAGATCAATTTAACTAATAGGATTGAATTTGCTAAAAAGATACTTATCAAAAGGAAAGTACTTAAAGATCTGACTTCAGATTATTCGAAATATACGTTTAAGATAGCTATTGAATTTATTGCTATATTTTCTCGATAGAAAATATATACTAAAGAAGTAAAAATAAATTAATTGAAAAACATATTCTATAATAAATTAGAGTTTTTTTTGATTCATCAATGTTGCCTACCAAATAAAAGTAATTATTTAAAGTTTATATTATTCCATTTATACTACTATTAAAAAGATTATTGGATTTATTAAAAAGAAAAAAAGTCTAAGATATAAAAAAGATCCTATAAAAACAATTAATAACTTTATTATATAATTAATCTTTTTTATTACTCTTCTAGTAAATATAAATAAAGAGAACGAATAAATTTATTATACTTTCACTAATTATCGTAAACTTTTAATTTATATTATTTTGTTTTAATACTAACTCTTATAATTAATTTATTTAAGATATAGAGATTTTATATTTATAATTATATAAATTTTATTATCTTAGAAAATCATATTTTTCTTAAAAACATCTTTAACTAATAATATAGAAATCTTCATATTACTTAATCATATTTTTTTTACCTCTTTTATTTATCTATTAAATATATTTGTCTTTTTATTTTTAATCTTTTTCTTACTACTTCCAGAAAAAATCGAATTTCTATGAAAATTATTTGAAAAATATTAATATCTGATAAGTTGTATTTTAATAGAAACGATTTAATAAAATATTTATTTTTTAAAATTAGAACATAATCTATTTATCACCTCTTCTAATCTAAATATCTACTCTTTACTTATTTTTCCTCCGATAAGAGATATTATTTATAATAATATTTATTGTTTTAGTTAAAAATAAAGAATCTTATTTATTATTTCTATATAAATCTCTTCAATTAGAACTACTAATATTATTACGAGAATTAATAGTAATTATTTTAGCTTTTATTTCTTATAATACTTAAGCAAAGAAGGTATAGCCTAATTTACAGTAGGAACTTATTATTTTTATTTAAAAAACTAACTAATCTTATTAGATAAAGGACCGAGTAAAACACGATATATTATTTCAAAAAACAAATCTTAGTTATTTTTTTTCTCTTATCCTTAATATTAAGTTATTAATTATTATACTTACTATTTCAGATCAACTAAAACCTTCGGTGATTAAAGCTAACTCATTAATATCAATCTTATTATTAAATGATTTCCTAGCTAGATTAATTTTAAATATTTCTTTCTATTATTAAAGTTAGGAACTTCTATAACAAATTATCTATTAAATCTCCCTAGTTTAAGAAGAGCGCTATTAATAACATCTATTCTATTAGTAGCGGCTAAAACAACTACTTTATTATACGTCAAGAAATAATCCATTTTACTTAATAATTGATTTAATGTTTGAGAAGAATGAACACCATCTTTATACTAAGAAACACTAATCGAATCTTCTAATCTATAAAAATTACACACTTATTAGGATAAGATTTTACTTGATTAAATAAATTCTTTATTTTTTTGAACCTAAATAAGTAAATACTTAATTAAATTCAGAAGTAGAGCTAAAAATAAAAGGAATATCATATTCAGTTGTAAAGGCCTTCGCTAGAAGACGTTTTCTATTGCCTGGAGGTCCTAATAAAATTACCATATTGGATATTTTTATACCTTTCTTAATAAATAAAAAAGGATTTTTAATATAACTAATTATATCTTTTAACTCCTCTTTTACTTCGCTAAGTCCTCCAATTACATTTAAATATATCTTATTACTTATCCCTTCATCTCTTCTTTGAATATCAAAATTTAATTAAATTTTATAGAATAAGAGCGAAACCATGATAATAGATTCAATTTTTAAGAAAAAAGTTCCATTAAATATTATAATATAGTCTTCTTAAATACGTTATATATTAATACAAAATTAGTAAATAATACTCTAGAAATTAAAAATAGAGAAACTAGAAAGAAATTTTTTTTTATATACTTTATTATAATATTCTTATTTTTAATTTTAATTCTATTTACTTTTAAAAGAATATAACTTTATTAATTTTTCTAATTTAATTCTTTTTCCTATTATAATTATAATTTTTTCATTTTTACTTTTTAATTATTTAACTATTTAAAATATTATATTTTTTTCTTTTCTAAAAGATTATTCTATTTAAAAATTATTTAACTAATTAAAAATTAAATTTCTTCAAATTTCTTAAGAACTTTCTATTTTATTATTATTTTATTTAATTTTATTATAAATTTTTAGATAATTTAACTTTTCTTAAAAATTATTTAAAATAAATAATTATTTTTATTTTTAATTTAATTTCTTTTTTAAAGGTTTCTTTATTAAAATCGGATAAAGTAAAAATATTATTTCTAATATTAATTATCGTATAAATTATTAAAAGGTTAGATTTATTAATTATATAACTAATATTTTTGAGATTAAAAAAATTAATTATTCTTTCTTTTCTAAAATTAAAAATTATATAGATTCTAAATGTTTTTTTATATAGAGTTTGAAATTAAAGTTCTTAATAATCTATAAGAGAATTCCTTTTATTTCAAAGAATATATATCTCTAGTAAGTCTTTAAAGTTCTGAGTAACTTTAATACCTCTTACTGGAATAGATTTAGTCTTAACTTTATTTGCAATCTTAAAAAAAAGTTATAATAGATATTTCTTATATTAGATTGAACTTTTTCTTTTTCGTAACTATAAAGATAAAGTAAAAAGAAATTTATTCTAAATTTATTATAATAGTCATATATACTTTTTTATTAAAATAGGTAAATTCTCTCTTTCTATAGTTAATATAATAAATAATAAAATTATATTTCATTATTCTTATCTTTTTTAAGTAGAAATATATTATATGGTCCGATAGAAATATTAAGAATATAATAGCAATTTTTCTTTTTTTAAGTGAAGTAAAAATATTATTTCTTATGAAATAAGTTTTATTATTAAAAGCTTTGACTTTTCTCTAAGCGTTTTACAAATTCATTCTTACTAATTTTAAAAATTCTTTTTGGTAAATTAGGTCCTTTATCTATTCTAGTATTTATAATTCTAAGGGTTAAAAAATATTATTTTTTTATATAATAATTTGAAATTATTTATTTCCCGGTAATAACTATTTTCACGCTACTTATATATTAATTACTTAAAGATAAAATTTATAAAGTAATTTTATCTAGAGCCTCTTTTAATTTAAAAGGTAAATTTTTAATCTTATTAATAGGAGATTTAAAAAATAAATTAGTGTATTTAATAAGTTTAGAGAAATAAGAAATCTATCCTCTAAAAAGAGATGATAGTTACGAAAGATTCTCATTTTAATCTAGTTTTAGATTATAATAATTACATATAAAATCTCATAAATAATTATTATACTCTTTATTACTTATTTTTCTAATCTAATAATTATTAAATTAATTCAATTTCTCTCTAGATAAAACAGGAGAGCAGGAATTGATTCCAGAAAGGTCAAGTATTCCTTCTATTTCTTTTATTAAGAAGAATTTTGTATTTATTTTAGAATTTTATTCTAAAAAGACTAAATAGCTTATAATTCCTTAGGAAATATAAGTAAGATTTTTTTCAAAGAATTTATAGAATAAAAAATACTATTATTAAGTCTTTTAGATATCTTTTTTTTCAGAATTATATATATAATTAAAAGATAAGCAAAATGTGGTGATTCTCAGCTAAAAGCTTTATTAATTGCTAATAATATAGAGGTATTTGTTAAATGCTCTTCTACCCGAAGAACATAAGTTATCTTTATTAAATGATCATTAATAGTAATAATAAAGTTTAATAAGACAATACTGTTTTATCTTCTTATTATAAAATCTTCAATATCTTCGCTAAAAATTTCAATTTTTCCTCTAACTAGATCGTTAAATTTATAATATTTATTTTCTTTAATAAAGAATCTTATTAAAAAATTATCTTTATTATTTCTTTTCATTTCTATATTACAATTATTAGAAGAAATATATTTTCTTAAATATTTATAGTTAGATCTACCCTCTTTTAAAATAATTATTTTGCGTTCTTCTTCAAGTTTAACTTTTATATAAAATCATAATAAGTTTTTTTATTATTAAGAAGAATTTAATAAAATATTTTATATATCATAGGACGATTATTTTATTAGTAAGGACTAAAATCTCCCTTATTAAAAGAAGATTTATTAGTAATAATATTTAACTAAAAAGGATCTTTATATTACTGTTTAGCTAATTGATCACTACTTCTTCTATAATCTATATCTTCGACTCTAATAATAAAAGAACTATTTGTTTTCTTTAATAATAAATAATTAAAAAGTGCAGTTCTTATTTAACTAATATATTATCTCCCTATTGGACTAGGAGCAAACCTTATTCTTATTCTTATATTTATATTCTTTTTGAAATAGAAAAAATAAACCAATTTTTCGATATTTTTACTAAATTATATTAGTTTCTCTAATAGTATTTCTAATAATTTTAGTTTTATCTTAGATATTTTAACTTCGTCTATTAAAATTCTTACTTTTTTTATTTTTCTATAAGCAAATAATATAGGAATAAGAAGATCTCTAAGGTTAATAATTTTATAAACTTCAGAAGATTTACTTGGAATTTTAAATCTCCTTTTTAAATAAAAGAGATAACTAAAAAGCAACTTTATATTTAAATTAGATATTTATCTATCTTTACTATATAAACTTTATGAAGTTTCTTCTAATAATAATATGATTTAAGTACAAAAAGAACTAATACTAAATTTTTTAAATATTTCTTTAATTTTCTTTTTCTCTTAAATTATTTATTATATCATTAATATCTCATTCGTCTATAGAAGATTTATTAATTATATAACTCATTTAAGCAAAAGGAGTCTTTAATCAGCCGTAACAATCCAATTAAGAGAGAAAAGAACTCTTAATAAAATAAAATTAACAACTGCATAAACTATACTAAATAAATTATTCTGATTTAATAAACGATAATTATTTGAAATAATTTTGAAATAAGTAATATATAACTATCAACTGAAATTATTTTTTATTTAAGCGAAAGTTAAATTAAAAAAGATTATTCTCATTTTCTAGATAATTTATCTATTTTTAGTAATTTAATTTTATAAAAATTCAATTGTAATGAATTTAAGTTATTTTTAGTAGCGCTATACTTTACATTCCTATATTTTATATTACTATTTATAATCTAATAATAATAGAAATAATCTACCTTTTTTTCTTCTTTTTATAATAATACTATTCCTATTAAATTCAAGAAATCCATATTTTCTAGATCTTTTTATTTTCGATTTTTTCATTTAAAATTATAATTATTCTTTTTTCGATTTCTTTATTTTAAAATTATAATTATTCTTTTTTTTTCTGCTATATAGAAGCTAAATACCGAAATCGTTTAAATATATATTTTTTACTTAATGAAGTATTAATCTTTTTTAATAATCAATAAGTAAATATTTAATAATAATTTAATTCAAAACTATTATTCTTTTATTATCTAATCCTAAAAGAATACCAATAAATTTTTTTTCTCCTTCTTAATAATAATTAATTAGTATCAGCTACTATATAATATTTATATTAATATTCTTTAAATTATAAAAAATAGAAATATCTTCGTCTTTTTATAATCAAAAAAAAAATCAAAATGATATAGAAAATAGTTAAATTTATCTAATTAATATCTATTTAGAATTATAAAACTAAGAGAATTAACTTTTTCTTTTATTCGAACCACTTAATAAAAAAAACTTTATTAGAGAAGTTTTTCTAACTCCTAAATCACTAGAAAATAACAGAAAAATATTAGTTTTATTAAAAGGAGATAATTATTTAGAAAAAAAGATTAAGATCTTCGATATTTATTATAATAAAAGTATATTATTATTATCTGGAATGATATTTTTTAATTTAAATGATTTTTTTCTCGGTTTATTTCTAATATAATCTTTAATACAATAAAAAGAATTACTTCATAATAAACGTTTCTTACCTTCTCCTCTATTTAAATACGAATTAACTATTAGTTCTTCAGTTCTAGGAGAAAGCTCTAATTCAGACTTACTTTCTAAGGAAGAATTTAAATTATTTTTTCGTTAATATTATTATTAATCGAAGATATATCGTGAATAGCAAATTTACTAATAGTAACTTCTATTAAACTTAATAAAAATAAAAGGAAAAATATAATATAAATTGAAATCTAGAAAGCATTCTTCTAAGATTTTTTAAAAAATTAAAACTTAAAAAGGAATATTAAAATTTTTATATTTATATCTTTTATTATTTATAAACTAATTAATCATTTTTATTTGTTTTTTCCTTAAATCGAGCAACCTTTCTTAAATAATAGAGAATTTCTTTATATTATATTTTTTATAATTAAAGATTCGTATAGCCGAATAGATTTTAAATATATCCGAGCTATACTACGATAAAAAATAATATAATAAAATATAATACTTTCTATCTTTAAAGTTTAGTAATTAGTATAAATTTAATAAATTTTCGTAATAAACTTTCGTAACTATACTAAAGAAAACTATACCCTAAATAACTAGAATTTAATTTATATCCGATAGTCTTTTTATATATTACTAAGTAAATTATACGGAAAACTCTATTATTACCGGCTATAAGAGGAGCCCTTATTAGTATAAAAAGAGGGCTTTCTCCCTAGAGATTCTATACTATCTTCTATTAGACTTAAATAAATTTATATAAATACTTATAAACCTATTTAAACTATTTTTACTCGCTAATATAACGAAAATAACTACTAAATCCGCTAAAACGGATATTTCTTTCCCCTTTTTTACCGGGCTTTCCGAAGAGAATACTATAGTATCGGTACTTAAATCTACTAAAACTACTATTATAAGGGTTAGAAGATTAAAAAAAATAAAGTATTAGCCTTTTTCTAAAAAGGCTACGAGAAGCTCGTCTTAGCTAGTTTAATCGAGGTAATCCTTAATAAAGTATATAACTTATTAAAAGATATATAAGAAAATAATAATATAAAAAAAGTTAATATTAATATCTTATTAATATTAATATCTTATTAAAATTATTATATAGTAATGAATTTAATATATAGTTTATATAAGTAATTAAGGAAGATTAAGATAAAAGGTAATCGAAAGTATTTAATAAGGTCGTTAAAGGGTCTAAATATAATGCTCGATATAGTCGGAATTTAATATAAGTAGTAAATTAGATTATATAGGGCTAGTATTTCTATCTATAAACGGTTTTAAATTGATAAAAAGATAAGTTAATACTTTAATCCTTTTAACGCTAGGGCAACTTTATATTATATATTTTTTTTACTCCGGAATACTAGGTAATTAAAGATATAAAAGGGAGGAAGGGGGGATATGTAGGCGGCCTAAAGGGGTAGGAGGTAAAAATAATTATAGTTTATTATATTTAAATGCGTGTGTATGTATGTAGGGGGGCGTAAGTAATTTATCAATTTTTTTTCGGCTCCTCTTATAACTCCGCTTATAATACTTATACTTCGTAAAGTATTATAGGGGGGGAAATCTTAGTAATAATTATACTTCTATTTATAATCAAAAATTCGTAAAGCTAAACCTATCCGAGCTATACTACGATAAAAAAATATAGTAAGACGTGATACCCTCTATCTTTGAAGCTCAGTAACCGCTATTATACTTCTATAACCTTAGTATTCTAATTATTTCTAACTAACTCGAGAAGATCAATTAGTTAAGCGAAATACTTAAGCTATTTAGGTTATAAGTTTAAGTTTTACCTCGGGTAACGCTTTTCTATAGTTATTTTTCGGGCCGTAGGTCCGAAGGACTAAAAAGTAGAATAATTTAAATAATTACTCTCTTTTCTAAGATTATAAATTCTTATATTAGGAGGGGTAATAATAGGTATACTAAAACTTAGTAGGGGGGGGGGAGTAAATAAAAATAAATATACTTTTTTCCCTTTATCTACTTATATATTAGGTTAGTTAACTAACCTTTTAGTAAGCTATACGTTATTATCTTAAGTTACTTTAATACTATAATACTATATTCTACTCTTATAGTATATTACTATATAATATCTAAGTATCGCTACTAGAATATTTAAATAATCGTATAGCTAAAGCGACCGTACTACTTTTTTTACTTTTATTTTTACTCTACTATATTGGGTAAAAGTAAAATAAAATCGTAAGGAAAATATATTAAAGAGATAATTATAATAATAAATAGTAAAACTTAAATAATAAAGAAATTTCTATTATATAGATTTTTCCGCTTTCCCTAGTTTAAGCCCTCTATTACTATAGGTAAGTAAAATAAGAGATAAAATAATTAATAGCTAAGCTAGAATTAGTAAATAGGCGAGCACGAAGTAAAAGAGGGTAGGGGTAGACTTTAATAGTTTTCTAGCGAAGTAAGCGGGCTACTTCGTACGGGGGGGGATAATACATTTATAGATAATCTCTATCTATTAGGAATACAGTGGAACCTCGATAATAACATATAGATCAGACACGGGGGAGCCTAATATATCGCGAGGATATGCTATAAACGAGAAATACGTAGTTAGACGATAAAAAGACTAGATTATATATAAATTAGGTGGCTAATTATCTAAAGAACGTATCTAATATCGTTTACTTCTTACTTTTTACTTCCTAATAGCGTAGTAGTACCCCCTATACCTTTTACTTCTTTATTACTTCGGTTATAAAGCCGATATCTATTATATCCGGTACTATTTAAAGATATCTTACGATAATATCGATAGTATCTACGGCTTTTTAATCCGATAGCTATTCTAATTCTACTTATACTTTATCTTTATCGTTATCGTACCCCTAATTATACTAGCCTACTATCTTTTCTATAATAGCTTCTAATACTTAATCCGGCGAGTCTTTAATTTATTTATTAGCTAGATTAATAAAATCGTCGATATCTATAGTATATTCGATAGCTAGCGTTTACTAGTACTATTTAAAGTCTAATCGTAAAGTAATTTCTTATTAGCTAGTATTATTATTAGCTTCTAGGCTAGTAGCGTAAAGCTAGCTTTTAATCTAGTAGTTACGGATAGTAGTTAGTAATACGTCTTAATACTAGGCTTTAATAACCTAGTATATAGCTTATAATAGTTATAGATCGTATATTAGATTCCTTCTATTAAAGATACTATTATAAATAAAGTCTAGCTATTTTAAACGATAGTTAACCTTTAAGTTATAAATAATACTTTAATTAAACGGCTAGAAGATAGACGTAGTATTCTTTAGTAGCTAGTTAATAGTAACGTTCCGAAGGCCTCCTACTAATTATATAGTATCTACTACTAAATAATAGGTACTAAAGCTATTAGATAGTAAAAGAACTTAACGACCTTCTATCTTCTAGTCGAACTAGTATAGATATTCTATATAAATAGTAGTATTTATCTACGTAGAAGAGTTATTTTAATATATAATTAGAAGGTTATTAATTAGATAATTATTCCGGCTAAAGTAGTACGGGTTTTATAATTTTCCGATTAACTAAAGTTCTACCTTATAGCTACTAGTAGTATTATAAGTTAGAAGTATAGTTACTTAAGTCTTATCCTATTTACTACTAATAATTAGCTAACGAGCTAGAGAAGAGTTAGGTATTAGCTTTTAAAAGAAGCCGGTTTTATCGTAGTTATAAGTATCTTCGTTACTAAAGCGTTACCGGCGGATAAGTAGATTATCCTTCTCTTTACTAGTAGTCTCGATATCTATAGAAGCTTTTTTACCTTATTTTTACCGGTATTTAATACTATATCTCTTCTTAAAACGCGTTAGCTAACTAGTAGACTAGTAAGGTTTAAGAAGGTTTTTATATTAATTAAGGTAAGTCTATAGTTTCGATATAGTTTAGTATAATATATTACTAGTAATTATTAGTTATTTAGACTCGAAGATACCTATCTATTCGGCGAGAGCGGTCTCGAGATTAATATACTTTACGCTACGATATCGGAAGCGAGTATACTATAGCGAGTTAATTATTTCGGTATTAATTACCGATATTAATACGTTATTCTAGCCTCTAGCCTATCGTAATAGCGAGTTTTAGAGTACTTTATACCTAAGTTTAGTATAAAACTACTCTTAAAAATACTATTATTTAATACTTAAGTTATTTTAAATATATCGGTAAATAGTACGCTTATAGTTAATAGGGATATCGCGACGATAGCGGATTTAGTAGCTAGATATCTAAGCCTTAATTATTAGTAAGGCTACTACTTAATTAATATATAAATCTTACTTTTAATATCCGGAAGCTTATTAATCGATTAAAACGTATAGCGAAAGCTTAGAATAGTATTTTTACGGTATTTTTAGAGTACTAGAATTTAAGATATTCTAACCCCGATATACTAAGTTTATATAGTAACTAAGTAGAAAAGCTTAGTATATACTAAATATCGAGGATTATCTTAATATTAAGGATTTATATAGAAAATACTAATAAAAAAATAACGTACCGAGAAACCTTAATATATAGCGCGAATATCTTATAAACGGGAGATGTTATTAACGAGGATCCACTGTATTAGTACTTTTTAAAACTTATATATCCCGAGTACTTAATTATTAAGATAAAAAAAAGAGTAAAGTTTAATAGGTAAAACTTAAAGCTTTAACTTTTATATTCTTAGTTCAAATCTAAGTATTTTTAAGGGTTTTGTATTTTCCTCCTCCCTCCCCTACGGGTCTTAGCCCGTAGGGGAGGGGCGAGGGAGGTAAGGAAAAAGCTTTTTATTTCCTTATCTAACTTAATAAATAAATAAATAATAATTAATTAAATATATAATAAAATAATAATAAGTAATTAAATATATAATAAATAAATAATAATATAATAAATATAAGTAAAATATATAATTTTTATATTATATTATATAATCGGTATTTAAATATTATATTTTCGTATTAGATATAGTATAAGTTCGGACCTATACTAGTAAGGTATTATAAGTCGATAAATTTCTTTTAATAACGGCGGTAATATTTATTTAACTATAAATTAGAAGGGGCGTCTTAGTCTTTTAATTTTTACTTTTATTTTATTCTACTTTATAGCTTTTAGTTTTCCTCGTCCCTCGGATGCTCCGCAGGGTTAATAAAAATAAAATAATAGAAACTAAAAGGAAAAGTCTTAATCGTAGGTAGGAAGGCGCTATATTTACTATATAAGAAAGTGAACGGGCAGTTAAGCTACTAGGTTATTTACTTCTATATATTATTATTCTATACTAGAAAATTATAAGATAGATTACTTTAGGGGGGGGAGGTCCTTATCCTTCCTAAAAACTTACTCTACTAACTCTACTATTTCGTTACTAGATATCGTTCTTATTAAAATATACCTAGATACTGATTTAGATAAGCTTTAAGTAATAAAAGACGGCGCCCTACCGCTTATAATAAAATCTAGTATTTATCGCGGAGAATACTTTAAATTTAATTATTTAATTAAAAAAAGGTTATATAGTAATTAATAAAGCGCATCTCAGGTATAGTAATTCTAACTTTACGATTAAAAGCGCTTACTTTACTAGAAAAATTAATAATTTATTAGTTATTATAATTAGTTATTATTATTAGTAGATTACTTATTTATTTATTTTTATTTATATTACTAGGCGCTCCATAGAATATTATACTTCGTCTAAAGTAATAATAAGGTAATACGGCTATAAAACGGTAAAAGGAAAAATAGTAGTACTTATCTCTTATTTTTCCTTTTCTTACCGCCCTATCTTAATCTATTAAAATATAACTATAATATATTAATAAATACAGGTTCTTATCTTAATTTTAAAATTCTAAAGAGACTAAAGCTAAATTAAGAAATTTAACTCTAGAAGGTAAAGCTAAACGTTTAGGATACCGCTCGCGGCCCTCGGGGTTAAAAATTCTTTATTCTAACCCTAAATAACGAGCTATACTATTAGAATAAATTAATAATTTAAATTCAAGTCTAGAAGCTAAATCTAAACGTTTAGAAAACCGCTGCGTCCCTGAGGGACGCTTACGGCCCACGGGGTTAAAAATTCTTTATTCTAACCCTAAATAACGAGCTATACTATTAGAGAGAATAAATAATTTAAATTTAAGTCTAGAAGCTAAACCTAAACGTTTAAAATACCGCTCGCGGCCGTAAGGGACGCTTACGGCCCGCGGGGTTAAAAACTATTAATATAAAAAAGTATATAGTATATAAGTACTTAATACTATCGGCGGCCTTACGTAGTAAGGCCGCCTAATAAAAAAACTATTTATTCTTTAATTAGCGAAGTAGCTATAGTTATAGGGTAGCTTAGGGGGGGGGGGGGGGGGGG
>JAOYNU010096465.1:0-42838 GCA_026745395.1 Tympanopsis confertula | reverse complement strand
GACGTAGTGCAGTATGGCCTTTATCTTGGTCTCCGGGCAGGTGATGTAGGCAAACTCGCTGACACTGACGCTGAGGCTGCCGCGCAGCAAGCCGCCCAGGTGGGCGGCCGGGTGGGTCAGCTGGTACGTCTCGCCGCCGCGGTTCTCGAGCGTGATGAAGATGCCCATGTTGTGCTCGCCAGGCAGCACCTTTATCGAGGTGCCCGTGAACTTGGCGGTGATCTGGTCGAAGCCGCGGGCGGTGAGGCCCTTGGCGGGACACGACACGGTGAAGGCGCTGACGGGCGGGTGGTGTGATGTCTGCTCGGTCAGATAGGAGACGCGGATCGGGTTCGTGGGGGTGCTGAGAGATACGGATGAGGCGTTCTTGCCGCCGGGCACGGCGAGCTTGAGGCTTCCGGCAGATGTGTTGGCGGTTCGGAGCCCGGCGGTATCGATTCGGGGGGCATTATCTTCGGTCTCCCAGTTACACTATGTGTGAGCCTGTCAGCGTTCAGTCTCTATCTCTTTATCTTTATCTTTATCTTTCTCTCAGTCCCTCTCTCCTTCTCCCCCCCTGACATACTCTAAAGAACTCGCCGAGGCATGAGTTATAAGGCTTGCACGGCTTGCCCTTGGCGTACTTGAGGTCCTTGGTCAACCAGAAGCGCACCACCTCGAGCATGCGGTCGAGGGGCTCGTCCGAGGTCCCGATGGCGACGAATGCATTGGGTGCATCGAGATAGGTCCAGTATTCGAGGTTTGGACGGGGCTCGAGGAGTTGCGACGGAAGGGAAAACCGAACCGAGGCGAGATCAGTGACGCCGATGAATCTGGGAGGGAAACATGGCAGGTCAGCTTTGCAATGCTCAGAAGAAGTCGTCTTTCAGTTGGCCATTCATCGTGTTTACTTTCTGAGGATGGAGAGAAACGTCTTGAGCTTGGAGCCGTCGCTCTGGTGCACATCCTCGGGCTCCACGGCAGGTGTCTTGGCTATGGCGGCTGCGGGGTCGGTCGTGGTCGAGGTCGTGGACGCCGAGGTCGTGGACGTCGAGGGCGTTTGTGTGTCGGACGACGACAGCGTGGTAGCCGGCGCTGCCGATGCCATGGCCGGCTGAAGATTGCTCGAGATGATGATCGAGGAAGCTTGGGTATCGATAGGGAGGCTGCAAATGGTTGATGGTCCTCCAAAAAGGAGCAAAGCAAGAGCAAAGCAAGAGCAAAGCAACGAGGAAAGCAAAGAGCAAAGGCCGATTTGGTTCTCTGGGAGCGATAAGGATAACGTAATATCAGTTGTCTGGTTTTTTTTAAAAAAATATTTATTTATCTAATTTCTCTGGCTCGAGGATTCAGAATGGCACCGACATTCTGAATCCTGGCCTTTTTTAAGATAAAAATAAAAGAATAAAAATAGAACGATAAAATATAATAAATCCCCATGGGAGCGCTTGGGGAACCTTTATTAGGTAACTGGTTCGATTACGGCAATAGTACTAAAAAAATCCTTTCTCTCTATAAGGATTTTTAGGCGGTTATCAAATATACCCGTTACTAAGCTTAAATACCTAGGTTTTTATCGAGGCTAATATAGAATATGAAGGGTTTACTATAGAAAATGGCCAGCTACTACCAAGCTAGCTAAGATAAGTATAAATATAAGCTATAATTAAGTCAATAAAATAAAATAAAACAAAAAATAATGGGGCAACGGAGCGACGACGGATAGACGACCAATTAATGGTGGACATAGTTCACGTGGGCCACGTGGCCATACTGGCAGTTTTGGCTGGACGCTTTGATTGAACAATTATCCGTACCTACTTCAAGGCCATATATTCACCACGTGTTCTATGAGATAAAATAACCATAGAAGAATTACAAGTCTTGCGGTCAGATTGCTGCTAAGTGTTTGCCAGCTGGCTGTCAGCTGAGCCAATCTATCCACTATTAATCTCCTTCACCAACTCTGCGTCGCGACACGAACCCACCGCGCCTGTCTCGCGGATGTCGCCACTCATGTGTAAGTACGGCACGTGCCATATTTTACGGTCGGTGGATACTGACTCGGAGGTTGGCAGACTCTTAGGCTGTTATGAGCCGGCTCCTGACGATCGTCATGTCAACCGGAAGAAGGGGCCCCCTGTGCGATCATCAACACAGAACACAGAACACAGAGCACAGAGCTTGGCAGCCATCGACCGATAGAAAGGATGGATACATCTACCTAAGCCTCACGGACAGATCCAAGCCAAGCGCGGTCAAGTCACCGCTCACTGGCTTGGATGTAAAAGAAGCGCGCGGTATCCAGGCCATTGACCCTCGAGGCATCAACTCATCGTGAGACGGCATACACTACTTGGTCACTGCTTGGTGTTGGTATAGGGGGCAAGTGAGACGACATAGACTGCTTGGTCACGACTTGGTCTTGGTCTTGGTCTTGGTATAGGGGGCAAGTGAGATGACATACACTGCTGGTCTTGGGTTGGTATAGGGGCAAGCAAGCACAAGTTATGGTGCCTATACGGGCTTCTTGGTACCGTCATGCAGGATCTTTCCATACACAACGATCGGCATTTGCACGCAGGGACTAAGATTGCCCAGTCATCCCAGCATCATGCCCCCGCGGAGCGACGACTGGATAGAACGTGCCCTGCCGATCGATCGGCTATAAAAGCATCACCGCAACACCCTCAGATTCCATTCCGTACCACTCCCAGACCATCGTCCTTCATTCATTCGTTCGTTCATCCACCAACTACTTACACTCATTTCCACCGCCTCCAGCCTTCAATATGCGTGCCTCCATTAGCATCGCTGCTCTCCTGGCCACCATCGCCGCTGCCAACCCCGTCAAGCGCGCACCAGAGGCCGGCTACGGCATCACCATGTGCACCGATGTCGATGGCGGCGGCCACTGCCGAGAGGATTTCATCGTTGACCAGATTTGCCGTAAGCCACCTCCCCTGCACATTTTCTTAGGCTGCCTGATTTCTTTTTTTTTGTTGTTGACTAACAATACATCAGAGGTGATTTCCAAGGACAGTCCGCTCTACAACGCCGTGAGCTCCATTTACACGGCCGCCCAGCCCAACGTCTACCCCACGGGCAGGTACTTCAAGTGTGACCTCGCCATGTAAGTTTTGCCTACATCTATATATATATGGATATACTCAGTCCACCGTCTGACCCCTCAATAGCGACGAGTTCTGTCACACTACCATCAAGACCTTCGAGCCCCGCGAGGGAATCATCAACCTGCAGGACTACCCCGTCAACGACCACGGAAAGACCCTTCAGGATACGCTTCTATCCTTCCACTGCGCTACTTTCCCCGACCTGCCCGATCCTAATTCTGTCTAAGGGGACACGCCATGGGGCCTTGCGACGCGCTCTCGCTCAAGATGTCAAGGCTTTGTTTCTCGGTCATGCCTTTTCAATTTGATTGACCCCTTACCCCCCTTGGCCACGTATTCCTGGTATATAGATTTATATAAACGAACAGCACCTTGAAATGGTCACATCTCGCTCATTGTATTTGTCCCGTGATTGTGTGTCGTCCGTACTGGCCAAGTGGCAGCGAGCAGCTGCATTCACCATATGTAGAATGCCAGTGACCAACGTACAGAGCATGGCTGGCCACTTTGTGCCTTGTTGTCACATGCACGCGCGGAACATTATATCTCGTTCGATATTGATATTGATGCAGACTCAACGCATAACCTCCAATTTCCCACCCCACCAGTCGTCTGTGCCCCTCGACGTGCTTCTCCAGGCCTTGATCTCGTCCAGTACATCTTTGATTCTCCCACGGCGCTCCTGCGGCTTTCTGCTCCCAACGACTGCCGCCTCCCACGCCGCATAGTACACGAGGCAACCCTCAGGCGCGCCCGCTTTGACCATGGCCGGGCTCGCCGTGCCCACCCTCGCACGCAAGCGGCCACCGTTCGCAGACAGGCTTTGGAAGTACCTTTTCGCCGCTGTATCCGGCGCATCCGACGTGGTGATGGTGCCCCCGTTGCCTGTCCAGACGGGCACCATGACGAGCTTGCTGTGGCACGTGCTTGGGTGTTGGACGTGGTCGGTCCAGGGAGCGTTGGCATGGAGCCGTGCTGGCCGAGTACATGGCAAGGCCAGCAGAGGAGGTGTGCGGGGAGAGTCTGTAAGAAACGTGAGACCCTGCTCGATCTCAGGGTGCTCGTCTTCAGGGTGCTCCTCCTCAGGGTGCTCCTCCTCAGGGTGCTCCTCCTCAGGGTGCTCCTCCTCAGGGTCCTCGTCGTCCTCCTTGTCGAATCCAAGACACAGCTTCTGTAGACCCGTGGCCATGTCTACGCCGCGTCCAAAAGCACGTCGCGACGCCTGGACATCTCGTTCTTGTTTCGCCAGGAGCTTGAGGAAGCATATCAGGCGCTCCACAAGAACGCCCTCGGAGCGTCGGGGCACGCACCCAAGCGTGAGCTCCTTGAGGCGGGGGTTCATGTCGGGCACAAATGTTTGCGGAAACATGACGTCGGCGTTTTCGCGCATCTGCCCCTCGGCAAGGCGCACCTTGTCCGCTGATGGCAGGCCCGGGTGGGTCATGGTGAGGATGTTAGTCACGATGGAATGGTGGATATGCAGGCTGCAGAGGTTGGATGATATCAGGGGGCGCAGCAGGTGCGCGCAGCCCAGCATGCCCCAAAACTTGATGGACGGCGGCCACGACGCATCCACCGCCCACGACGTGGCTGCTCCGCAATCCACGCCCAACGGCTGGAACGCCATGGTTTCGCATTCCAGGCGCTCGACCTGACCGGGCGAGAGGCGGATCATGCGCGCGACGCCCTGGGCCGTGACTGGGTTCCCAGAGAGCCTGAGATGTGTCACCCCGCCACGGGGTGCTTCTGACGCCGCCGCCGCCTGGTAGCCAATGTTTCCAGCCGTGTCAAACCTCGGATTCGTGACCGGGCTGCGCACTCGTTCGTCCTCCTGGATGCCTGAGCGCGCGGCAGCTTCGGCATAGCGCGGCGCGTCGGCACAGTATCGCTCAGGGTGGGCGAACCGGGCACTCCAGCGCGACTCCTCAATCGACTCCAGAGGCCCCCACTCGTCAATCCAGCCCGGGGGGGTGTGGCGAACGAGCCGGCCTTCGGTCTGGTATCGGAAGGGGGTGCGAAGACTGGGGCCTGCAAAGCAGTGCAGGCGTAATGCGTCGAGAGACCGATCCGAGACGCGGTTGTCGCCGATATCCAGCGACCACAGGCGGGCGCCGAGAGCAGCAAAGAGCTGGGAAGCCGCCGTGTCATCAATGTTGCGGCCTCGCGCCTTGAGCACCCTGAGAAAGCAGAGGTGTCCGGCCTGGAGGCATGTGACAAAGGAACGGATGGAGCCAGGCGTGTGAGAGATATCCAGGTAGTTCAGATTCTGAAGCTGTGGGCGGTCAAAGAAAGGCCCGGTCAGGGGCGAGGGCGAGGCGGGAATGCTGAGCACACGAAGCGACGAGGTCTCAGAGGAGGACGTTGGAGGTGAGAGGACGAGGAGACCGGGATCAAAGTCCTGGTGGCCGGCGAGGAGGATGCACTGCAGGTGCGAGAAGATGGCCAGCAGGTGTTTGAAAGAGTCGGCAAGCTGCTTCCGCTCGGCACTCCCTTCGACGTCAAAAGCGCACGCATCTCTGGTGAAGTTTCTGAAATCCAGGACTCGGACGAGGCTGATGGTCTGAGGCCGCACGAGCCGTGTCTTTTGCAGGACAAAGTTCAAGTACCACTGCATGTCTTTTGGAGAAAGGAACCCACCAGCCGTCAGCACAGCACCGACAGCATATATAACCAACCATCGAGGGCCCGTCCTGGACGCCTACCATCGGTCGACTGGAGACCCAATTCACGCGCGCTCCTCAACGGATCCCGCCACAGCCTTGGCGCGTATATATCCCAACAGGTCCTGCTCACGGCGCAGAGGGCCGCGTGATCTCGCATACGGACATGGGGAGCGGCGAGCGCCAAGGGGTCCAGTCTGGACACAGCCTCGGTGTACGAAGGCAGCGAGTCCATGCGTGGAATGGGCTTGAAGGGACCATATTTGGGATGGACACTGATGATGAATGGGCGGTGATTGGACTCCTCTGCTTGTGTTGAGAAGAGGAAGCCTCGATCATCAGAGTCATCAGAGTCATCAGAGTCATCAAATCAGAGTCATCAGAATTGCCAGCTGGCAGCGGCCAGCTGTCAGAAGATAAGATCAGCAAGAGGTGGCGCATGTAATGTGGCTATAAATATCATGTGACCTCCAGGAGTGGCTCCGCGACGACCCACAGACGGCATGGAAGAAGCAAAATCGAACGGGCCACTAATCACATCATCTCGGACAACGCAACGAAGCCAAGCGAAACATGCATCGAAGCCTCTGCGCAAGATTACCCCTCCCACAAAGTCCGCCTGGGCTGTGAGCCCGCAGTATCGGTGCCTTTGGGAATCTGCCGCGTTTTCATTGATCGGATGCGGGAGCCAATATGATTGCCGCTGCATTCCGGTGGGAGGCTGGGCTTGGCTCAGCGTGCCCACGTAGTATCCGCTTGGATGACGGTGTGGTGTGGCGACATGGGAAAGAAGCAAAAGGCGCATGGGATCGCAGGCCCCATGACCTGGTCCCAGATGACGGCCCAGACTCCTGTTGTCTGGATCGCAGGATGCGAATCGGTTACGGATCTGGTCTCGGATCCGTTCACGACCATGGTCGCGGCAGGTATGATAACGTGTTCTTTTTTGCATCCTACTATTTGCTTGCTTATTGATTGCTTGCCAGCTAAAGGATGCTTTGATACCAGCTATTAAGTCGAGTCGGCTTGCACTGCCTCCCGTCGGATGTACCACCTTCAGCATATAATATCTCCTCGTTATCTCATCGACAACCCCGCCCATCCCCACTTGTATCCCAATTGACTGTTGGCAACGTGACCCTGCAACGTGACTGGGCATGCCAGAGCCGTGCCGGCGTGCACGCATGGTATGCAGACGCAGGTATGCCACATGATCCCAGATATGTGCCAGTCTTTTCTGTCCTATGCATCCCATGTACCCTCGATATGAGATCTGATAGAAGAGAAGAAAGAAAGAAGAGAAATAGAAGAAGAAGAAGGGAAAAAATAAACCCCTGACAGAAACGCCCACCAGATCGGCAGAGGAGACAGACACTTGACCATAACCCACAGTACAACTCTTCAAACATGCAGCCACAGCGCATTGCTTCTTCTGCAGCCATCGCCAGCCTCTACTACACGCCTCCGATTATCGGCGTAAAAAAAGAAAAAAAAAGAAAAAAAAGAACATCAACATATGCAATGCTCACCTCACCAACTGCGCGAGATAAATGCAGACAAACTGATATGACGGCGAGAACGTTGTCGTGTGTCGAATCATTAAGGTTATTACAACGAAAGCTTAAACCAAAACCCCCCGAGCCCGTTCACGCCCCTCGGCCTTCATCAGACCGAACATGCCGACCCGTGCATGTGATGTGGCCCAGCCTCGTGTCTCATCTTTCGCTTTTTCATTAATCGTTCTCGAGCTTCACCGACACTATCTCGCCGCCAGACTTGGACGATCTGGTCTTGGGATCGCGGAGCCGTCGCCGCCCCTTTGTCTTTTTTCTCTCGTCCTCAAGTGTTTTCTGTGCGTCGGCAAAGTAGTCGACCCGGGCACGCATGCGGGGTTGCGTATGAAGCAAAAGGTGCGGCCTGTAGTTGTCGCGGCGATTGAACGTTTTGGGGCAGTGCTCACACTGAACCAGGGTCATTTCCTTGTGTTTGCTACGTGATTGTCAGGAGCGTGTCAATATACACACACACACACACGTATATATATATGTGTGTGTGTGTGTGTGTGTGGAGAGAGGGCAAAACTAACGTATTAATGTGGCGCTTGAGATGCTCGCCCCGCTTGTATACTTTATTGCAGCCAGCAACCTTGCATCGATACTTGTTGTTGGGGGTGACGTCGACGACGAGCTCCTGGTTCTCGCACACGACTTTTCTCCGCTGTATCTTGCGGTCCGTCCTCGATGGCCCACTCGACGCCGTCGTCTTGTGCTGCGTCGAGTTGGCGTCGAGTTCCCTCTTGACCGGCACACGCATCATGGGACATGGGCCAAAGTCGAAGGGATCCGTAAGCCCTACAAAGGACACGGGACTGCCCATCTGGGCCCCCGTCGCCGCCTGGTGATTGAGGTCCCAGATGCTGCCGTCGAACGAAGGAGGAGAAGACTCGACGTGGAAGTCGAAGCCGGGAGAGGACGAGGCGGCG
Organism: Tympanopsis confertula; assembly: GCA_026745395.1. NCBI lineage: Eukaryota > Fungi > Ascomycota > Sordariomycetes > Coronophorales > Scortechiniaceae > Tympanopsis > Tympanopsis confertula. The sequence continues at coordinate 34,583 of JAOYNU010096465.1, read as the reverse complement.
GCGCCGGGACCCCACAGCCGAGCATCGAGGCCACTCCGCGCATTCAGGTCTCGGTGGAACAGGTCCCGGAGCGGGCCCTGGGCCTCAACATCAACGTGGAGCATGTGCTCGAGGTCGATTTCGTGGCTGGGTCGCCTCGTGGGCGTGGCCGGCATTCCATGGTGGTGGTGATGGTGGTGGTGGTGGCCTTGATGCAGATCGCCGGCGGGAAAGTAGGTCGAGGCCGCCGACGGGGGCGGCGTGAGCTCGATGGGTATGGGGGCACCATATGTCGACGAGAACGGAGTGCCCAGGGGCTGAGCGTGCGTAGGTGATGAGAAGGCAGCAGCAGCAGCTGCTGCTGCAAACGGGATCGGTGTGGTCGGGCTGGACATTGGCGTGTACGGGTGTTGGAAATGGGACAGAGACGCGGCGGCCGCTTTCGTCGAGGCGAAGCTGGTCGTCGCCGAGGAAGGGCACTCGACAAAGGGATCATCCATCTCGAGTTTGAGTCCGAGGTTGTAGTGGTCAACCAGATCCATCTCCATGGTGAAGGATTTTGTTTTTCCTTCTTTTCGTTTTCTTTTCCCTTCTTTTTTTCTTTTTCTTTCGTTTCTTTTCTTCTCTCTCTCTCTCTCTTGTGAGTGGAATAGACGCCCAGTGTTGTCGTCTGAGAGCAGGGGGGGCTTGAGGGTGAACGGAATCCCAAATCGACGAGCTTCGGCATTGGGTTTAAGATATATCGAGTTCCTGCCAGGTCCTGGGAGGGGACGTTCCAGCCGGAGCCTGGCAGCCCGCACACCACTTCAGGGGCATGGAATTGGACCGACCGACCGGGCTGGCAACCGCAGCACCCCAAGACAGCAACGCCCAAGACAGCAACACCAAGACAGCAACACCCAGGACAGAAACACCCAGGACAGCAACACCCAGGACAGGGAGGGGCGCTCCTGTTCTGCGTCTATCAACCATGTCTCCAGCCTGGCACCGCGGCGAGATCGGTTTCTGGTGAAAGGGGCCGAGAGACATGCCAGTCAGGAATGCAGAGTGCTGCAGGCCCCGACACGGTGGCAAGCCGGCCTTGCTGCGTCATGGGATCCTTCCACACGCCCACGCCCACGCACGCCTCTCCACTCGAATGTGGAATGTATTCCTACAGTACTGGGGTGAGGGGAGAGGTGCTTGGTTTGGGGAGAGAGGTGTCTGTTTGGGGGAGAGAGGTCTGTTTGGGAGAGAGAGGTGTCTGGTTTACGGGATATATCCAGAGACACTGTGCTGGAATAACGGCTGGATAACAGCAAACTGGACAAGGAGAAGCAATACACCTGCCTGCCCCGTGATGATGGGCTTTCGGTACGCAAGCACTAACGGAACAAGCAACACCACGGCCAGCCTCTTTATGGCGTGACATTCCATTGACCTCCGCAAAGGGGGGTACGTGTATACCAACCGAGACGATGAGCCAAGGCTTTGATGGTAAACGGACCAGCATGGCAATAATCGGCTGACGTTGGAGGTAATTTCGATTTTGGCTTGATCTTGATATCGATTATTATTTGGCCTTGGTAGTTCTCCACCAGCTATGGCTGTGCCCATCGACGTCGGCCTCAACGTCCACTCGCTCGCTCACGACAGCAAGCGGGGTATGCTGCGGCGGCTGTATTGCGTGCTCGATTTCGATTCGTTCCACGACGAGGCCAGCATTAATACACGCATAATAAATACATGGAGGCTGGCGACGATTCAAGCCGCTCGGCGCTTCTCGAGCGGTGGTGTGGGCCTTGTCTTTGCTTTTCCCACGTCTCCCCCACCCTCGAGACTGCCGATTACGTCTCGGGAATGGATGTGCAAGCAAGACGCAGTCCTGGAATGCCAGCTACGAGCGATCAGGATGGTACATGCAAGACATTTCCGCAATCCCGGCCGATCCATGTAGGTCTTGAACCGTGGAGATTGGCATCAAACACATCACCCAACGTTTCAGCGTTGGCAGTGGATCCAGATATCAGAAGAGGGACGCATGGCTGGTGCTGGGAAGCGACCAGGGATTTCCAGTGCAGATGCCATCATGTCGATGCCATCATCCCATGTTCAAATAAATTGCTTCCAACGACTTGCGCTGCTTATTGTTGACTGATCTATTCACCAGGTCTGAATCATGCTTTCACATGACCTTCCCAATGGCCTGTTCCACGCCTTGCTTTTCTCATCGACTATCCAGCCCTTGGTATCGAATAAAGGGAAATACAGAAGTACAAATGAGACTCGACACTCAAGATTCGATGAGACTGAGAAATACAACCCAGGCCATCTCAACCACCGACAGGGCAGGTGCAACATCTCCAATAGATATATACAGAGAACGGCCGACCGACTGGGAATCCCTTCAACCAGTCACACTCCATCCCCGGCGCGACCCTGCTTTGTCGTTGATTTATCTGCCTGCCCAGCCTGTCTCCCTGACATGAACGCTCCCTGGAAATGTATTATACCAATCTATCAGATAGTATTCACCACATTGGAAATCTACAAGGTGGTCGCAACATGGCAAATATCGTTTGTTCCTACCAGAGTAATGCAATGCCATATTTCCTCCCCACGCCTTCATTTATTTCTACGTCAAATCTCAATATTACAACTAATCTCATCTATTGTCATTGTGAGGCCTGGTGAATTGAAACATTATATACTCAACAGCCATCATCACCAGCACACCATTTCCCAATACTGCTTCTCCCCCCCAAGAATTTCTCATGATGAACAAAGATGCGTCAACGGCCTCACGCCGTCAGAGCACTCCCCCAGTGGGTATCAATGTATCAGAGTTCAACCCAGACGTGATGGCCGGTCAGGCATATGCGAAGCGGCTCAAATTCAATGTTCTCGTAGTGATTATGCCGTCGTTCTCGCCGTCGTCGTCGTCGCTGGCCGGAATTATAAGGTCCTCGCTCCCACAGGGGCGGTTGAGGGCTTCTATCTCGTCCAGGTCGACCTTGGGAAGGGGAACAAAAGAGGGGTTTATGGCAAAGGGTGGCGTTGGTTTCGGGGCAACGGGCTTCGCCGGGGCAAGAGGCTGCTGTTTGATGGGAGATGGGCAGTTGCGGCGGAGAGCGCGAGCGCCGATGCGCTCCAGCGGGGTAAGCCGTCTCGTCGAGAGGGTGGAAATGTCGGTGGCGGGGGCCAGGAGAGAGGCGGAGAGAGGGGTGGAGGGAGAGGCGGACAGAGGGGTGAAGACAGAGGGCGCCCTCGAGAGGCTTGACTGGGGAGTGGCAACCCGCGAGGCACGGCGAGCGCTGGCCTGGGTGCCGGGAGTGTACGAGTAGCTGCGGATGGATGCCGAGAGCGGCGTCGGAGCCAGAGGCGAGGCTGGGACCTCGACCGTGCGAGCCGTGTCCTCTTCCACGTGCTGCGCTTCAGCTTCCGAGAACACTGTGAATGACTCCTTTTCGTCCCGAAACACGTCGAGCGAACGCTGTTTTGAGCCCACGTTCCAATCATGGACGTCTGGGAGCTCAAAGAGCGCCTCATCAACCGACTGCTCCGACACGAGGCGGTCTTGGCTGCGCCTCCTCGGGGGGCTGAGCCTGGCGGCGGGCGGCAGCGAAAAAAATTTGCTCCGTGTAGGTCCAGCACCGTCGTTGTCGCTGTCGTCGCCGTCCTCTTTTGTGTCGTGGCAGAGACGAGCCTTTTTCGGTGGCCGGCTGCTTGAGGCGGATGACGGGGTGGACGATGGGGTGGATGACGAGGCAGATGACGAGGTGGATAGCGAGATGGATGACGCGGCAGATGACGAGATGGATGACGATGACGAGGTGGGAAATGAGGAGCAACGGCTCGTGGCGTGAGAGGCGAGCAAGGTGGAAATGGGCTCGGTCCGGCGGCGCTGGAGACGGGGCGCAGGCGGAGGATCCGCGGGCTGGGCCGGCGGCGCCTCGTCCAGGTAGGGGCGGGGAAGAGGGTAGACGATCGGGGCGACGCCGTTGTTGGTGAGGGCAGCCAGGCGTTGCTTGTCGACGGAGAAGCAGTTTGGGTCCATCTCGCCCATCGGCACACGACGGTGGGCGCCAAAGTACGACTGGATGGGGCGCATGGGCGGCCTGGCGGCACCTTGTGTTGCTGCGGCGGAACCGAGGCCCTTGTGGGCGACGGCGTGGAGGCCGGAAAACTGCGAGTGCCTCCTCTTTACCGAGGCGTCGGGGGCCTTGAGAGGCTTCATGGGGAGCTTGGTGATGGGGTTGGCGTCGCCCCTGGCGACGGCCCTGGCCAGGTCTGGCTCGACGTGGGGGCCCAGAAAGGGCAGGTCCTCGATGCCCTTGCCGGGCTCGGGCTCGGTGAGGAAGACGAGCTCGTTCCTGGCCGGGCAGTAGACGCGCTGGTGCAGAAAGGTGAGCTCGGCCTGCAGAAAGTGTGCGAGGAAGTGGTCGGGCACGCGGATCTTGCCCTCGAGCTGGACCATGCGCAGCACCTTTTCGGGCGTCTTCCACTTGCGCAGCATGGAGTGGGCCTTTTTGAGGCCGACGCCCGGCAGGCCCTTGAGGTAGTCGCAGCCGCTGAGGATGGCCATGCGGCGAAAGTCGGCGTCGGTCCAGCCGGCCAGCGAGACCTCGCGGCAGGCGGCAAAGTCGCGGCGGTTGATCTCGAACACGTCGCCGTACTTGTCGAGCTTGGTCAGGAGCCTCTTGGCGCCAAAGACGAGCAGGTCCGAGTCTTCGGATATGATGCCGCCAATGATGCCCTGGCGTTCGAGGTAGACGAGCTGGGCGTCGGCCTCGTACGGCGCGACGAGATAGGGCACGTCGAGACGCTGCAGCTCCGTGATGAGCTCGCGCGCCATCTCGGGCGTGACGTCGACGCACTTTTGGCACTCTTGCAGCGCCTGGGCCGACTTGCCGGCGGCCAGGAGCCCGAGCGCGGCCTTGCGGCTGGCCTCGCGCCTCTTGGCACGGTCGTCCTCGGTCACGGCCTTGCTGGGGAGGTAGTCGCCGTCAAAGACAAGGTAGGGGTGGACGCCAAAGTGTCGAAGCATGCGGATGCGCTGCACGGCGTAGTAGACATATCTGCCAGGGCAACGCGTCAGTCAGATGAACGTTGCAAGCTCCACGCTCCACGAGGCCACCCGAAACGTACTTGCGAGTTTCTTTGCCCTGCGCGAGCTCGATGGCGCACCCGTGGGCGCCGCGGTGCAGCCAGACGTAGCCATCGACACCAAGCGTCTGGCCGGCATACTTGGACAGTTTCTCTTGCCGCTGGATCGACTTGAGGAGCGGCAGGAGACCTGGGGCACAGTCCACGTCAGCACACATGTCGTCCAAGGGCGCTCAATGGGCTCGATAGGCTCAATGGGCTCGATAGGCTCAATGGGCTCGATAGGCTCAATGGGCTCGATAGGCTCAATGGGCTCAATGGGCTCGATAGGCTCTTGGGCCCAATAGCCTCTCAATGGGCCCAATAGCCTCTCAACTGGCTCAATAGCCTCTCAGTGGGCTCTCAATGGGTTCTCATACCGCTGACACCCATCGTGCCACGTCCCAGTTGCACGCGTGCTGGAGCGCTCAGAAAACACGAGGGAGGTTCGCTCTATGATGCTTGGACAGGAGCACTATTATATACAAGATGCGGTGTGGATAAAGAGGCCTGTTTCGACGAGTTCGCGCACTCAAGGGTCTGTGATCGATGCATGCACGCGTCTTGTCGAGCAGCGTCGTGGCGGCCAGCCAGGATGCGATTGTCGAGTGAGCGAGCAAAGGGAGACGCGCCCTTGTGGATGATGATGATGGGAGAGTCAGTCGGTGGAGTGCAGACAAGCAGGAGCAGGGGAGTTTAAGTACTAGGAGTTTGATAAGTACTTGAGGTACTTGCTCAGGTACTGGACGATTTCGTCAGCGCTCGACCCCTGACGCTCGATGTTTTTTTTTCATCACCGCGTCGCTTCGTACCTGCGGGGGAGGAATGCGACAAGCTGAGAGTTAAGACCTTAGTCACCCGAGGGTCCGTGCGTTCTAGTCTGTATATACCTTATCTAAGAGTTAGTAGATTTTGATAAAATAGTCTTCACGTAAGGAAGAGCATAGATAGTAATTTCTTATAATGAAGGATGTGAGACTTTGCGAAGTAGCTATAACGGTCCACGTAAGAGGTGAACCTTTTTACGTAGAATGAGATTATATTCTAAACTAAGGAAAGAAAGAAAGAAAAGAGAGGTCCTATGAGAGGCGTAGGGCTATATATATATAACGAAGGGTCTCTAAGACCTTAGGGGAGTCCGTACGGTTCTAGACTTAGGTCTAGGTTCGATAGAAGAGGCTAGTAGTATATCTCGGCGTATAAGAGAGGGGTATTCGTAATATCTATATATTAGTATATAGTATTTCTATACTAGTAGTTTCGGAATATACTACTATATTTTACCGGCCCGATAGTTAAGATATCGGGACGAAAATAGGCTTATTTTAAAGCGTATTTTCTTCCGGTTTAAGCTATACCGTTATCTTATTAATGCGGTTTATATTCGTCGAAATCGAAGTCGGTAAAGGACTAGGGTAGTTCGGATATCGTTAAAATAGTTACATGATTAGAGGCTTATATATAAGGCTACGTACGATTAGCGAGGGCGTAGCCGAGGCTTCGGAAGGGTCTTAACCCTTTATATTAGCCCCTCTCCCCCCCCCCTCTTCTAGAGTTTTCTACGGAATTCCTAAAAGATTAGATTTATAGACTTCTAGGGCTTCGGTATCTAGGAAGTCTTCTAGGGGTTCTTTTATAGGTTCTATATATCCTTTCTACTAGACTAGAAACTTAAAACGACTATTTTAAAGGGTATAGTACTATAGGATCTTTTCTATAACCTATTCCCCTTTAATATAGTTATTAGAGGCTTCTAATAGTTAAATAGGGGGTAGTTCCGTAAAAGCTATATCTTAAGAAAGAAGTAGGTCTTCGGAAGCTCGTCGTAGAAAATCTATATAGAAAACGGGGTAGATTCCGGGGGGGGTATTAAGGCGTATAGTATAAGATCCTACTAAACCTATAACCTTATATAGAAGGGCTATCTAGTTTAGTTTTTTCGAAGGTCTAGTAGTTCTTACGTTCTTTAAACGTAGAAGAACCCTATCTCCTATTTTATAGGATTCTAAGGCCTATCGTAACCGGTTTACGTATTTTTCCTAAGTCTCTTAAGTATCTACTATAGCCGTTATCGCTAAATCGTAGTAGTTTTTTAGTTTCCTAACCTATTCGTGCCCTTTTTCGGCCGGGGATATATTAGAACCTATAGTAGTAGTATTAGGTTCTAGGGGCTCGAAGTAGTATCCGTAGCTTAGAAAGAATAGTAAAAAACCCATAGAACTAGATTTCCGGTTACTAAAAGCCAGTATCTGTCACGGGCCGGATCACTGGGTAGACTTTAGTACGGAGATTTTTTGAATTTATAGAGATAAGGAGAAGAGAAAATCTTTACTATAGTAGGGTACGGGGGGATCTATTTATAATTACATAGTATAAATACTATCCTATATAGTATTATATATAGCTTATATTATAGACGAAGTTCGTAATATTACCTCCTTTTTTATTTATTCCTCTAGTATATAATAGAATACAAATTAAGAGTGACTTATAATATCGTGCTATAACTATATAGATTAGTTAATCTATATAGAGTATAGTATAATCTAAGTAGATTAGTAAGGATTTAGCCTAGATCTAATTAGATCTAGCTAGATCTAGCCGGATCCTATCGGATCCAAACTAGATCTAGGTATTATTAAGTAAGATCTTTAAGTATTCTATATAAATTATATATTCCCCGTATAGGATAAAAGGGGATATAGAATTTATATTATATTTTATAATACTTAAACTAATTTATTATAAATAATATAATTACGCCTATATATATATATATATATATATCGTATTAAATAGTAGTACTACTAAGATCGAGAAATCTCTTAGTCGAGTAATCTAGGATACTCTTACCTCCTAAGTAATTAGGCCTAAAAGGCCCTCGAGTATAAATAGTTCTAATTAATCTAACCTCTAATATAGATATACCGATTAAAAGATTACCTAGACTCGAGACCCCTATTTCCGCTATAGTTTAAGATATTCGATAAGTTTTTTAAATTTATCGATAACTCTAAGAACTATATTAAGAATAGGTAATATCGAAGTCGATTATAGCTAATATTATTAGGGATAGGGATATAAAAGTACTAGAAGAACTACTTATTTTCTAGATAATATATTATAAAGCTATTAGGAATAGTTTACTTTTATTCGGCGATAATATCTATTCTCTAGATATACTTTAGTATAGAGATAAATTTAGAGTATATATACTTTACTAAAAAGATCCGAAATTAGGATATTATAGTTATTAAATATATTAATTAAGTTTTAAATTAATATAATTACCCTAAAAATAACTAAATAAACGAGTAGAGTACTAATAATTTTTTAAGAAATTAAAGAAAAAATAGAAAGGAATTATCTATACTAATAAATTAAAGATATTTTTAGAATTAAACTATATAAAGTAATTAATTTAGTATAAGAATTAGATAGCCTACTAGGTATATTAAGCCGAAGAGTAGAAATAGTACTTTATAAATTACTTCTTATATTAATCCCGACTTCGTACTAATCCCGCTTAAATTAGACGAGTAATATACTAGTAATAAATATAGCTATAAGTTTAGACCTCGTATAATAGTTATTCTAATTTAATCTAAATTTAAATTCGAGTAGAAATATAATAAGAGCTCTCTATAAACTAGTATTAGGCTATATCGGCCCTACTATATCTTTATACGAAAGATTTAGAGTTAATATAATAGCTCGAAAAAAAAGGAAGATTAAATTAATAAGATTAGATTCTAGTATAAACTAATATAAATAGTATATTATTTATTAGGATCCTTCTTTATAAGACCTACTATTAGTAGAAATAAGTAAATTACTAAAAAAAGATATATAAAAACCTTATCTACTAGCGAGCTAGAAATATCTCCCCCCGATTACTTAATTCTAAATCGATTAGACCGACTTATAGAAATTAATCTCTAATTAACTTTTAAATAAATTAGAAAACTAATAAATAAATACGAATTTCTTATATTATTATTTATTAATATATTAACTACTAAAACTATTTATAATATAGAAAAACTAAAAAAACTTTTTCTAAATAAAAAAGAAATACTAATTAAATTAAAAGATAAAGACCTACTAGAATCTAATTAGTAGGGAACCGACTCTATAGAACTAGGGCTATCCGGGGTTAGACGATATCGGGGAAAAAAAACTATTAAAGAAGAGTTAATTAAATTAGAAATAGTTAATAAGTATAACTCGACTTATATAGTAGAGGAATACTTTATATACTTTAAATAAAATCTTCTTATTTTACTAGGGAATATAAGTAAAATAAAACCTTACCCTAGTATTATATTTATACTAGGTATTAGGAATATTTCTACTAATCTACTATAATAGTAGGCTATATAGTAAACTAATTAGATTAACTTAACTCCCCCTCTACTAAAGAGATATTACGAATAGCGTACTTAATAGATACCTAATAGAAAGCTATTAGATAAAAGTAGTAATAACTCCTCTAATAATAATAAAAAACCCGGATATCCCCGATACTATAACTAGCCTTACTAGTATCGTAAAAGATAAAATAATTAGCTAAATAATAACCTAAATTCGTTAGACTATTCTAATAATAAGTACTACTAATCCCGTAAGTACTATAAATTATAGGATAAATTAGATATATTATTTAAAACTAAAGAACTAGGAGTATTTAATTTACTATATATAATATAAGGAGATAAGTAAAATAAATATAATACTAAAAGATATATTTTTAGAAATATAAATATTTTTATTAGTACTATAAATTAAATAGCTAGGAGTAGATCCCTTACTCGATATACTATAACTAGAAATCTATATAAGAGTTTTATAAGTTATATTAACTATTAGTATATTTAAAACCTAAGTAAAGAGGACTATTATATACTAGATCCCTAACTAATTAGAAATAAGAACTAGAACTAGAATACTTTTCGAGTAATAACTATATAAAAAGACCTATTAAAAGAACGATAATTTATAAGCCTAGATATAGTAATATAATAAGCCCGATATAAACTTTATATATTTAATTATACTTTCTATAAAGTAGATATTATATTATAAGTAATAGATACTCTACGATTTATCGAGTTCTCTAGAGAGCCTACTAGAAATTATAGTATAACGATATTCTATAAAATCGATTTTAATTTAATAAGAACTATTTATATACCTCGATTAGAATTAAATACTATTAACTAGGTTAAAACTACCCTAGTACTATTATAAGAAAAATAAAAATATATAATTATTAATAATTATCTAAGAAAATAATATTACTTTTAATTAAAAATATCTAAAAAATACCTAGAATTTAGAATAATCTAAGAAATACGTAAGCCTAATAGAATACTATAACGGGAGTATACTAATTTTAATTAGCCGACGACCGAATAAGACCTTAATCGCCGACTAAAATAGTAAAACTAACTAAAATAAGATTATAACCTACGATAACTCCGCCGAACTAATAATAAGTAATAATATAGCCCGGACTACCCTAGATATTAGCTAATTAAGTTAGAACTAATCTAAAATAAGTAAAACTAAATATAAAAAAGAAAAATAAGTAAATCCGGCTCCCGATAGCGAACTACCTTTAAGGAAAGGGAAAAAATAAATATAACTAATTATACTATTACTACTATTAATACTTATTTTAAAGAGGACTCCTATATTATTAGTCCTAAGAGTTAAGGATTCTAAATTATTAAGGAAATAGTAGAAGAATATTTAATATTAGATAAAAATTTAGATAAAAGGGAATATAAATACCCTAATTCCGAATAAGAGGGTAATAAATCTACTTACTTAGCTATTAATCCTATATATTTAGAAAACGATTTTAATAATATAAGATCTAATCTAGAATCGTAATATATCTATTACTATATTTAGCTAAATTACTTCGAAGTATTTCCTTATAGAGAAAGTACGAAAAATCACCTATTACGATATTATAGAGTAATATATTAAAACTAAAACTTTTAATTAGTATTTATTATATCGAAACCCTAGATAATTACTAATCTAATTCGAATACTATATATAAATACCTATCTTTATATCCTAACCCTCGATCGTAGCCGATATCCTCTCTATACTATAGTAGATACTAGATTATACCGATACCTTATAGATAAATCTCTCCTACTAAAACTAGTTAATATAATTTTTAATAGGACTAAAAGAAGAAATATTATAGGAATCGGTAATTAGATTATAATTAAATAAGTTATTTTTTTACTTTTTATAAAAAAATAAATTATATTTATTTTAGGAAAACCCTAAAATATAATCGGCGAATTATAAATAAGTATATAAATTATAAACTAATTAAATACTAGAATCCTAATCGGAGAGGAATTTAGTATTCTAAATAAATTAATTATCGATTATACCTCGTATATACTTACTATTTTTACTATAAACTCTATTACTATTCCGATCTTTTCTTATAATCGATATCGAGATATCTATAAAATTAAAATTACTACTAATATTACTATTCTACCGGGTAATACTAGAATACTTCTAATTTAAATACCCTACTAGCTAAAAGATAATCCCTTCTCTTTAAGTTTATAAGAGAAAGGTATAGATCTCTAATAGGCGAATACTCCTTAATAATTATCTATAACTTAGGTTTATAGTTACGAATTATCTACTAACGAGAAATCCTTAGAATTATTACTCTATTATCTAATCTACTTTTAAGTATAATTAGATAGGTTTACTTATTTAATTTAACTTATTTAAATCCGACTAATTCCGATAAATCCGATATAATAGTTATAAATAAGCTAAATAATAACCGATTAGCGGAAAATAAGTTAGCCGATATCTAGGTTAATTAGGCTCTAAACGCCGGTAAAATAAGTATAACTTATATTAGATTTTTATTTTTAATTACGATAAAAGATAGTATTTATATCTACTAGGACCTTTCCGATCTTTTATTAAGCGATAAACTTATTAAGCTAGCTAAGGCTTTTCCTTATATATAGATTAATTTAGGACCTATTTAACTTCTACTAAAATTATATATAATAGTACTACTAGTCCTAAAATATATATTTAAAAGAATCGCCTAATAACCCTTCCGGTAAAAACCCGAAAAAGAAGTATTTTTAAATACTATACTAGATAAAATATATATAAAGGGATTAATAAATTAGGTATACGACTTTATTCTTTTTAAAGTACCCGTATTCGTAGTATAGCGAACTATAAATAGTAAATAATAAAGAAAAATAGTAGTAGATCTAAGAGGATTAAATTAAATTACTATCCTAGATACTTACTTTATACTTTTATAATTCGATATTATAAAAAAGCTAAAAAAGTACTAATATATTACTATAATCGATACCTAGTCCTTCTTCTATTAATTCCTTATAGTTTATAGGTATAGAGAAAAGTTTACTATTATTAGCTACTAAAAATAAGAATAATTATAAGTTATACTTATAAGATTTAAAAACTTACTAGCTTATATCTAATAATATATAGATTAAGTACTAATACTATATAAAGAATTTACTAGAGCTTTTATTAATAATATTATTATCTACTCTCGAATAAAAAACGAATATCTATAATATTTCTATATTATTTTTACTAAATTCGACTAAAAGAATTTATCCCTATTTCTAGATAAATCCTTCCTAGGATTTATATTAGTAGAGATACTTAGATTCTAAGTAGATATATTTGGACTTACTAATATAGAAGAAAGAATAGTAGTAATTAGAGATATTAAATTCCTAGAGAAATTAAAAGACCTCGAAAGATTTATTAGAATAACCGGATAGTTATAGTATCTTATCCCTAGATATATAGCCCGAATTAAACTACTATAGAAATAGAAAACCGACTTATTTAGGTAATATCGAGTTAACTTAGAATAGACTAAAGAAGATTTAAAAACCTTAAATACTAAAATAATTATAATAGTACGAAAAATATAGTATATTACTACCGGGTAGTCCGTAATAGATAAAGAATAAAAAGCCTTTTAAGATATTAAATTAGCTTTAACTTCTACTATTAGCCTAATCTATTTCGATTTAGATAAAAAATATTTATTTAAATAGATATATTTAAGATTTACGGATTTAGAGCTATACTATTCTATCTAGTAGATAAGTCTAAATAGGACGGGTTTACGCGAATCTCTAAAATATAAGTTTACCTAGTTATATATTTTAGCCGAAACCTTAATACTATAGAGATAAAATACTAACCTATAGAATTAGAAATTATATACTTAGTATAAATAATACGAAAAACCCGAGTATTAATCTAATTAAGTCGAAAGTCCTTAGTAGTAGTTCTAACTAATTATTCCGCTATAGTAGGAATATTAACTTAAACTAGTATAGTAATAATAAGTAGTACTAGAGCTAATTTTTAGCTAATTATCGTATTAGAGTATTTAAATTAGTTTAATCTAGACGTACGATATATCCTAAAATCGATAAATATAGTACTAGATACCTTTTCGAGAATACCCGGAGTACTATTTCTTATAAAAGGCCTAGGTAAACTAGACCTAATCTAGTTAGGAATAGCCCTAGTAGAAATAGAACTACGAGAATATACTTATATAACGAACTTATAGGACGCCGAATAAACTAAAGATATATAGGAATAATACTAGTTAATAGCATAATAAAACGAGTATACCGTTCCTTTGTGAGTTCGCTTAGATTAAAGTTAATCTAAGCGAGTTTAGATATAACTTAAGTAAGTTATATCTAGTATATCTTCTAACTTCTTATATTATATTTATATAGACTAGTTAGAATAGGCTCGATTATATCTAATTAGGCCTAATCGAGTATAATTAGCCCTAATCGAGTATAATTAGGTCTAATCGAGTATAATTAGGGCTAATCGAGTATAATTAGGCCTAATTACGCCTAATTATAGGTAATCTAGTCTAATTACGTACCTAATAAACCTAATTATATTCTCCTAGGGAATATCCTACGTAATTAAGGTTAAAATTATATAATTAGGGCTAGAATCTAGTATAAGAAGAAGGAGGATATAGAATTTATATTATATTTTACGATACTTATACTAGTTTATTATAATAAAAGCGGTTATACTTATATATATATATATATATTTATCGTATTAAATAGTAGTACTATTAAGATCGAGAAATCTCTTAGTTAAGTAATCTAGGATACTCTCGCCTCTTAAGTAATTAAACCTAAACGGCTTTCGAGTACGAATAGTCCTAATTAATCTAGCTTTTAATTTAGATATACCGATTAAGAGATTACCTAGGCTCGAGATCCCTATTCCTACTATAACCTATAATATTTAATAGGTCTTATAGATCTATTAAAGATTATAAGAGATTATTTAAAAACGATTTTTATTAAAATAATTTATAATTTTAGTAATTAGAATAAGTAATTTTAAAATAATAGAGGATATAATTATCCTCTAGATCGCCTATTACGAAGCCGTTCGAGAATAGTTTACTATCGCCTAATAATAATTTACTTTTACCGGATATATTTCGATATAAAAATAAGTCTAAAGTATATATATATTATTAGGATAATCCGGAACCCGAAAATTATAATTTTTAAATATACTAGTAGAACTATAACTTAATATTATTACCCCGAAAACTATTTAGTAATCGAGTTAATTACTACTAGTTTTTAACGAGTTAGGAAAGTAAATTAAAAAGAACTATCTTATACGAAATATTAGGGAAATTACTAAAAATAAGTAATATAAAGTAATTAATTTAGCCTAAAAACTAGATAATATATTTAGTATATTAAATCGAGTAGCGGATATAGTCTTTTATAACCTACTACTTATTATTATTTTAAATCTAATTCCCTTATACGAATATCGTATAATACTAGTACTATTAGTAGGAAGAAAGATTTAAGTAGAAGGACTTAATTAATCTTATAGTTACTACTATAGAAAATACGATAATAGTTTTAATGGTTTAATAATAGGCCTAGACCTAGTTTAATACTTATTCTAGTTTATTTTAAACTTAGGATCGAGTAAAACTACGATAAAAACTACTTAAGACCTTTAGCGAATACGAATAGGCCCTACTACTACTCTATAAGAAGGATTTAAAGTAGATATAATAGCCTATAAAAAAAGGGAAGATTATACGAATTAGACGAGATTCTAGTATAAATTAGTATAAGTAATATACTATTTACTAAAAGTATTCCTTATAAAACTTATAATAAATAAAAGTAAGTAAATTATTAAAGAAAAGTACTTATAAACTCTATCTACTAGTAAACTCGAAGTATCTCCTCCGAATAAGCCGATCTTAACTTAACCGAATCGACTTATAGAAGTTAATCTACGATCTACTTTTAAATAAGTACGAAAACTAAAAAATTAATATAAACTATTTATATTTTAGCCGGAAAATATATCGACTACTAAAATAAATAATTTAATTAACCCGGAAAAGTTTTTAATTAATAAGAAAAATATACTAATTAATTTTATTAAAACTACTAAATTAAGGGGAAGGGATATATTACTTAATAATAGCTTAAGAACCGACCCCTCGGACCTTAGACTTTCCGGTAATTAAAAACGCCGAGGAAAAAAAGTTATTAAGGATAAATCGGTAAAACCTAAAACGATCGATAAAAAAGGATTAATTTATATAATTAAAGAAGAACTAGTCTTTCCTAGAAAAGAGTTACTAGAATTACTTAATAATATAACTAGGGCGACTTATTAGCTAAATATAATTTTTATACTAAAGATTAGTAATATCCTAATAGTATTTTTAAAAGATTAAATTATATAAAAAGCTACCCGAAATAGACTAATTCCCCCTCTATTAAAGAGATAATATAAATAATATACTTTAAGAATCCTATATAGAAGACTATTAGATAATAGAAGTAATAATTTAGATAATAATAATAGGCCTAGATATCCTCGATAAATCCTTTTACTATACCGAAAGTATTATAGATAAAATAATAACCCTAATAATAACTTAAATTTATTAAATAACTTACTCGATAAGTAATATTAATCCTATAAGTATTAAAAATTATAAGATAAACTAGATATATTATTTAAAACTAAGGAACTAGGGGTATTCGACTTATTATATATTATAAGAGGGGATAAGTAAGACGAATATAATATAAAAGGTTATATCTTTAAAAATAAAAATATTTTTATTAGTATTATAACCTAAATAGTAAGGAGTAGATCTCTTACTCGCTATACTATAGCCGGAAACTTATATAAAAGTCTTATAGGCTATATAAATTACTAGTATACTTAAAATCTTAACGAGGAGGATCGCTTCGCCTTAGATCTATAACCTATTAGAAACGAAAACTAGGAATAAAATACCTTATAAACTATAACTACTTAGAAAGATCTACTAAAGAACTAATAGCTTATAAGCCTAGACGTAGTAATACGATAGGCTTAATATAAGATATATACTCTTAATTATATATTTTATAAAGTAGATATTACTTTTTAAACTACTAATACTCTAAGATTTATCGAACTTTTAGGAGAACCTACTAGGAATTATAGTATAATACTATTCTAAAAAATCGATTTTAATTTAACTAGAATAATCTATACTCCCCGACTCGAGCTAGATACTATCGAGTAGGTTTAAATTATATTAGCTCTTCTATAAGAAAAGTAGAAGAGAATAGTTATTAATAGGTTTTTAAAAAAATAATATAACTTTTAGGTACGATTTTTAAGAAAATATCTAGAACTTAAAGTAATTAGGGATATTTAAGAGCTATTTAAACTACTATAAAGAGAATAAATTAATATCGGCTAAGCCCTAATATTTTACGAACTATACTAATAACCCTAATAGTAAGATCGACTCTAGTATAACTAGAATCTATAATAATTTAGATTTACTACTAGTAAATAATAATTTAGTATTTACTAGCTATAATATCGATTAAATAATATAGACCTAATAATAGATATCTAAAACCCGGGTCCGGATAGTAGATCTAACGGATCCGGATTATAATAATATATAATACTATAGGGAAAAAAAAGAACTAATATTATAGGGTATACTATTACTACTATTAGTTCTTACCTACGGGAGGACTCTTATATTATCGACTTCGAAAACTAGGGGTTTTAAGTAATTAAGGAAATAGTAGAAGAACTATTAACTATAGATAAGGATTTAGATATAATAGAATACGAATATTTAGACTCTAATTAGAGTAAAAACGAATCCGCTTACCTAATAATTACTCCGATATCCTACGAGGATAAACTAAGTACTATAAGGTTTTATTTAGAATCCTAATAAATTTACTAATATATATACTTTAATTACTTTACTATATTTTATAATAAAAAAAATAAAAAAATATATCTATTTCGACCTTATAAAGTTTCGTAGTAAAAAGGAAATTATAGCCTAGTAATAGTAATCTCTAAACTTTAGAGGATTACTAATCTTATTTAGATATTATATTTAAATACCTATTTCCGGATCCCGATACTAGATTACCGAAGATACTTACTCTATTCTATAGTAGATATAGGATTATACCGATATCTAATAGATAAATTTCTCCTACTTAAACTAGCTAAAGTAATCTTCGATAGAACTAAATAAAGAAAGATATTTAGAATAAGTAAATAATAAATAAGTAGATAAATTACTTTCTCTTTTTTCGTAAAAAGATAAATAATATTAACTTTAAGAGAGAAATAAAATATAATCGGCGAATTATAAATAAGTATTTAAATTATAAAGTAATTAGATACTAGAATACTAATTAGAGAAGAATTTAGCTTATTAAATAAATTTATTATTAATTATAAAATATATATACTTACTATTTTAAGTATAAATATACTTATTATTCTAATATTTTTAAATAACCGGAAGCGAAATATTTAAATAACTAAAATAGCTACTAATCTAGTAATCCTACCTAGATATATAGGGATAGTACTAATCCGAGTAACTAATTAACTAAAAGATAACTTTTTCTCTTCGAACTTATAAGAGAAAAGTATAGATTTTTAATAGGTAAATACTTCTTAGTTATAATTTATAACTAACCTATTTAAGTAGCCCCGAACTATCCGCTAATAGGATATACTAGGAACTATTACTCTTTTATCTAACTTACTAGCGAATACTATTAAATAAATCTATTTAAGTATTAATTTAAAATCGAAAGACCTAAACTTAGTATCTACTTAATCCGTATAAGAGCTTAGCTTAATATTTCTAAATCTATTAACCTTAAATAATCCGAAAAATAAAGTAATAACTCTATATAATACTAGCCCGCTATAAGAGGAAGAAATAGCTAATATATAGGCTAAATACGCTTTAAATATAAGTAAAATAGGGATAATATATATTAGATTTTTACTATTAGTAATTACGATAAACGGGATCTCTATATACTAAGACTTATTAGACCTAATACTAAGTAAGGACCTAATTAAGGTTACCGAGATATTCCCTAAGCTCTAGATCGACTTAGGACTAATTTAGTTTTTATTAGAACTATATATAAAAGTACTATTAATCCCCGATTATATATTAAAGCGAATCGCTTAATAACTATTCCGCTAAAAACCGGAGGAAGAAGCCTTCTTTAATACTATATTAAATAAAATATATAAGAAGAAGTTAATAAATTAGGTATATAACTTAATTCCTTTTAGAGCTCCTATATTTATAATATAGCGAATTATAAATAGTAAGTAAAAAGGATAAATAGTCGTCGATTTTAGAGGATTAAACTATATTATTATCCTAAATACTTACTTTATATTACTATAATCGGATATTATTTATAAATTATAAAAATATTAATATATTATAGTAATCGATATATAGTTATTCTTCTACTAATTCTTTATAGTAAAAGAGTATAAGGAATAGTTTATAATAGTTAGCTATCGAGGCTAAGAGTAATTAAAAGTAGTACTTATAAGATTTAAGAATTTACTAGCCTATATATAATAGTATATAGATTAAATCCTAATACCCTATAAAGATTTTATAAGAGCTTTTATCGACGATATTATTATATATTCTCGAATAAAAGTAGATTATCTAAAATATTTTTATACTATTTTTACCGAGTTTAACTAATAAAACCTATTACTCTTATTAGATAAATCGTTCTTAGGATTCCTATTAGTAGAAATTTTTAAATTCTAAGTCGATATATTTAGATTTATAAATATAAAAAACCGAACTATAGCTATTAAAAATATCTACTTTTTAGAAAAACTAAAAAACTTAAAGAGATTTATTAGAATAACCGGATAATTACGATACCTAATTCCCTAGTATATAGCCCGGATTAAACTACTATAAAAGAGGAAAACCGACTTATTTAAATAATATCGTATAGAACTAGTATAAACGAAAGGAGATCTAAAATAATTAGACTTTAAAATAATAGTTTTATCTAGGAAAATATAGTATACTACTACCGGATAGTTATTAACTAAAGAGGAATAGGTAGTATTCTAAAATATTAAATTAGCTTTTATCGCTACTATTAGCCTAATTTATTTTAATCCTAAAAAGAAGCTATTCTTCTAAATAAATACCTCGAAAGTATATAAATTTAAGGCTATACTATTCTATCTAGTAAATAAGTTAAAATAAGATAGATTAACTCGGATTCCTAAGATTTAAATTAGACTAATTACCTATTTAAGCCGAAGCCTTAATTCCGTAAAAATAAAATACTAGCCTACCGAATTAGAGGTTATTTACTTAGTATAGGCTATAAGAAAAACTTAAGTATTTATATAATTATATCGGAAACCTCTAGTAATAGTACTTACCGACTATTCTACGACTATAGGAATTATAACCTAGATTAATATAGTAATAACGAGTAGTACTAGAGCTAATTTTAGGCTAATTATTATATTAAAATACTTAAACTAGTTTAATCTAGATATTCGATATATTCCCGGGTTAATAAATATAGTATTAGATATACTCTTATAAATACTAGGAGTAAATTTCCCTACTAACGGATTAGGGGAACTAGATCTAATTTAATCTAGAATAGCCCTAATCGAAATAGAACTATTAGAAAAAACCTATTTTATAATTTCGAATTATAATAAATAGATAATAGTAATATAAAAATAACTCTAAATAAATTCCGAGACCCTAGTAGAGAAAGTATATAAATAGATAATAATAGAATACTAACTCGATAAGACTCTTAAGGAATAGCTATAATAAGAATATCCGAAGGATCTAAAGTAGAAATTAATTATCTAAGCCCTAAAAGAAAATTATATTAACGGATTCGAATTACTAAATACTTTAACTAAAAAAGAATTACTATACCTAATAAATCGCTATATCCTAACCCGATTATATTAGCTAAGAACTATAATCGATATCCTTCTAGAGGAAGCCTATAGAATAGAATACTAGGGAGTATAGAAGTACTAGAAGGCTATATCTAGCTAGTTCTATATCCTAGGCCTCTAGAAAATAGTAAAAACCTATATTAATTAATACCTTATATATAAAGAAACTAAAGCCGATAACTTACTACTATTAGGAAGTATATAGCCTATTATTAGCCTACTAATACCGTTCTATACTATTACTATAGATTTTATTACTAATATACTTATTATAGAATTATCCGGAATACTATAAATACTAGATAAATTCCTACTATTTAACTAATTATTAATTATAATAGATAAGTTTTAGAAAAGGTTTTTACTAATACTAGGATATTTAGAATATATAATAGAAGATTAAAATAAAATATTATTAAGAACTATAAAAATAGGAAATTAGGGAATCCCTAAAATTATTATCTTAGATAAAAATACTAAATTTACTAGTAATTTCTAGAAAAGATATTAAGTAAATTAAAGAATAAAATTATAATTCTTAATATTATAGTACTTTAAAATAGATAGATAATTAGAAATAAAAAATCGTATAATTAAGGTAGTAATCCGAAGTTTTCTATAAATAAAACCTAATACTATATAAATAAAAGTAATCGTCGACTTCTAATAAGAACTAAATTAAATTTATTCCGAGATAATAAAAATAAGCCTAAATAAGCTATTATATAGAATAAATTTAGGATTAAGTTTATTTAAAGTAGTAGGAATATAACTAGAAAACGAATAAAAAGTACTTTAAAATAAAGATATTTCTTTAATCGTATCGGGGTAAGTTATAATTAAAGTAATATATAATAAAAAATATAAAATAGCCGAGTTTAAATTAAACTAATAGGTATACTTAAAACCTAGAAAATACGGAAAGGGATACTACTTAATTAGGGAAACGATAATAAAATAAAAAAATAAAGAATATTAGTCTAAATTAAAAAGAAAATTAGTCTACTAGTATATTAATTAAAATTATTTAAAATATTAATTTTTTACGATATAGTATTAATTTAATATATAAGACCCGGAGTAGACCTTAATAACGATAAATAGAACCGGTTCTTAAAATTTAATAGCTTAATCGAAGACTTAAAAGAGTAAAATTTATAAAAAGTCGAAAGAATTATTAATATAAGAATAAATAGAAAAAAAAAACGAAAAAAGTATTTAGTAAAATAAGAAAATTAGTTAAATTAATATAATATATAAGTAAAAGAAAAAGATATAAATACCCTAAAACTAATTAAAGAATTCGAGAAAAATAAAAATAATAACTTATATAGAGAATATCTATTTATAACCGATAAAAGCTATTACTTAAATAATATAACTAAGAGGAATTAGGAATAAGAAACTAATAAAATAAATTCGATTCTTTATACTAAAATACCTAATTAGAACCCTAATACGGATAAGGTAATATCGATAATATATTATATTAATATAAATATAGAAAGAAATAAGATAAAAGATTTTCTATTTCCTATCCTTATAAATCTAAGAAAAAAACTTTAATATATAATTCTACTATAGTTCTACTACTAAAAGATAGAAGTACGAAGGCTTATATATAGTTTAAAAAAGAATCCCTAAAAATATCTAAAAAAACTAATAAAAAGGAAACCGTATAACTACTATCGAGTTAATAATAGAAAAACTAAAGAACGAATTCGTATAAAGAAGAGAAGTATAGAGAAGGATATAAGAAGAGGATATCGGTCGGATATATCCGGAATAAGTAGTAATTAGAAATATATTAATTAATAGTATTATAAAAGAATAGAGGAAAAAGAAAAATAGTAAATAAGAAAAGAAGAAACTAAGAATATAATTAGAAAAGAAAAAATCTAGTAAAATAATCCTACTACGTATTCGAACTAAAATAAATTAGGTAAAGAAAGTACTAGAATACTCTTACCTAGGTAAGAAGGAATTATACTAGAGTCTTTACTATAATAATAAAAGAATTTAAAATATACTAATACTTACTAAGTACTACTATATCGTAATATCCGCGCGCCTTAAGACTTATTTATCGTATTACTACTCTAGTATATTAATATTATTAATAAGTTTCTTTAACTATTATCCTTTTATTTATTTTAACTAAATTCTATTATCTTTTCTCTAATACCCTACGATTATTACGTAATATTATTAGAAATACTAGCCGGGCTCGCGACTATTTAGAACTAGGCTAAGAATTTATTTTTAACTATTATCTATAAGCCGAACTATATCTTATATCTATCTTCTCGTATATAAGAGCTTAAGCCTATTATCGAGTTAATTAGATATATTTTAATAGTTCTCTAGTCGTAAATATAATTAGTTTCTACGTTATTCTTATACTATAAAGTACTAATTTATCTTACGATTTATTTTTTATAATAGTATTAAAATTAAGTATCTTTACTAAGTTCCCCTAATATATATACCGGCTAGGTTACTTATATTATAGAGGTAAGGAAGCCTTTATATCTACTATAGTTTTAAACTATAAAATTTATATAATACCTATTAATAAATTATAATATATACTAAATAAAATCCGAATAGTATTTTAAAAAGATAACTAGGTAAACTATAATATCGATATATCTAATAAGATTATATTCTTAGTAGAGGTAATATAATTAAACTATTATATAAAAGAATAAACTAAAATTATCTTCGAAAAGGAGGGCTAGTTTATCTAGAAGATCGTAAAAACTATCGAAGTAGTATACTATTAGAAATTTAAAATAGAAATAATTACCCTAATAATAAATAAGAGAACCCGGGAAGGGTTCTATAATACCCTATTAAAACTACTATTAATATCTTATTATATATTCTAGCCGGTACTAATTTTAGTTAAAACGGATAGAGTTATATCGCTAGAAGCTTAAGGGATTACTTTTAAATAAGCTTAGATATAGTCGGGATTCTAGGGCTAAATACTAATAGTTACTTCTACTCCCGGCGACTAAAGTCTAGTAATATACTAATATTATAGCGAGGATAATATAAGATAGTTTATTATAAATTTAAATATAATAGTAAAATATCTATTTAAATTTAGTAGAAATAATCCTAGTATATCCGAGAGCTTATTATATAATAAACTTATATAGGTAGTAGGGACCCTACTAAATATATAATCGGAAACTATAGCTATCTAAAGATTCTATATAGAGCCTAATAGATACTTTACTATTAGAACCGATTACGTACCTCCTAAAGAAGAACTATCTTATAAGTAGTCTAGGGATACCGCTACCCCTATACCCGATTTAATACTAGGCTTATATAAGGCCCTAAGAGTTTTTAATAGTAATAAAATACCTTAAGTAGATATACTTATAATAGCCTTCTAGGTAATTTAGGCGTATTATACTTAGTACTCCGCTTTTAATAATAAAATCTAAAAACTAAATAGCTTTTAATTATTATATATCCGATAGGGGGATAAGTATATCTTATTTAAATCTTAGGATAATACTCGGGTTTTAGTAGATATAGGACTTATAATCCTCTATTTTAGGATTAATAAGTATAAATAAGTCTTTAAATACTTATATTATACGCCTTTTATATTTATCTTTTAGGCTATTAATATTAAACCGAGTATATACCCGATTAAAGTATATAAAATTAAGTTATTTAACTTATCTAAAGCCGAGATTAACGAGGCTTAAATTCTAATTAAAGATTAAGAAGAGGGATTTATAGTTAAGTAACTAGGAGTACTATTTAAGTATAGTAGATAAATTAAAAATTTAAATTAATTTTATTAGTAGGATAAGTAGACCTATTATAAATTATACGCCGAGATAATAGTAGAAGATATTAAGATCTATTTAGTATTTATACTAGAAAAATACGACGAGTTTAAAAAGGTATTATTCGAGGACTAGCTAGTAGACGATAAAGAGCTAGGCTAGGATAGAGAAACCTAAACCTAGGGCGATAGGGACTTAAATAAAATAATATTCTTAGATATAGTAAATACGCCGAGGCCTACCTATTTTCCTTATTTAAGGGGTAATTAATAGTATAATAAAATAAATATACTATTTCTTTATAAGTTCGTTTAAATTAAAGTTAATCTAAGCGAATTTAGATATAACTTAAGTAAGTTATATCCAGTATATCTTCTAACTTCCTATATTATATTTATATAGACTAGTTAGAATAGGCTTAATTATATCTAATTAGGTCTAATCGAGTATAATTAAGGCTAATCAAGTATAATTAGGCTTAATTACGCCTAATTATAGGTAATTTAGTCTAATTATATACCTAACGAACGTAATTACCCTCTCCTAGGGAATATCCTACGTAATTAGGGTAAAAATTATATAGTTAGGACTAGTATCTAGTATAGGAAGAGGGGGGATATAGAATTTATATCATATTTCACGATACCTATACTAGTTTATTATAATAAGGGCGGTTACGCCTACACGCATTTGTATCTATCGCATCATCTAGGCGCGTTATATTTATAGTATATTATAAAGACCTTATTCCGGATCTAAATACTACGGCCTCCTCTAGGCTAACCTTGTTACGGGGTAAGACCCGTTAGACCTAAGAGGTTATATTATAGTTACGTGACTATATTACGAGCTAGGGAAGCCCTACTTTAGATCCTACGAGAGCTTCGTTTTAGCTTACTCTCGTTATCTAATTAATAAAAGTCTATCGGTACCCTAAACTACTATTTATAGCGTATTACTATTAATAATAAATTAAATTACTTTTTTTAAACTTTTATTAGCTTCTAAATTAATAATTTAATTTCTTCTAAAATTCCGTTCTTTATTATAAATAAGTTAATTAATTTAAATACTTTATATACTTCTAAACTAGGTAATCTATATACTTCTAATTAAGCTATTTAGGTTTCTATTTAAACTATTTAGGCTTCTATTTAAATAACTTATATTTCTAATTCCTCGTATAATAAGTTAATTAATACTAAACTAATAAGAGTTTCTAATAGGCGATTTATACTTTTAATACTATTTATAAATACCGATTACTTTTATCGTAAGCCCTAATATTACTTATATTAAAAATAATATTATTATAACTACTAAGCTATTTATAGGATTACTAAGATTATTAGACCTATTTACTTCTATATTTTTTTCTCCGATACTTTTTATCTTACTCCTTATACCTACTAGAATAGAAAAGTATATTCGTTTACCCCTACTAGCCGAATTTAATAGCTTTAAGCTAGAGTATCGAAACTAGCGAAGTAAAACTTATATAAAATTTTAAATCGATATAGAAGTACTTAGTAATATCTCCGGTTAAATTACTACTCTTTTTATAATTTTAAAAAACTTAGTTAATAGAAATTATACCTTTTTTATTAGTACTAAATTTAAAAAAGAAATACTTCTACTCTTAAATATCTAGATTTATTTAAACTATTTATACGCTAATTTTAATTATAAATATACTACTTATACTAAATAGACTAATTTAAAGTAAAGAACTTCGGATTTTAATACCTATTATATAGAATTTAAATACCTATTAATAGAAGCCGATAGACTAGAATAGGCTAAAAGTATTAAAATTAATAACCTCTATTATAATATAAATTAGTTAATACGGAGTACTACTATTAGCGAAACTATTAAAAATAAACTTATAGAATAAGTCTAATACTACTACTATATTTAAGTTAATTTATAGATATTAAAAGCCCTTTCTACTATTTTAACTATATTATATTTATTATCTCTTATTTATAGTAGTACTATTATTACTATCCCTATTACTCCTCTACCTTACGACTTTATAGATATCGATTTAAATCTCGCTTTTATATAAGCCTTTACCTAATATACTTATAAGAATACGTCGAACTTAAATAGATACTTTATCGGCTTAGGCCTCCCCTTAGACTTTTAATATCGTAAAAAGTACTCGAAATAGGTAATATAAAAGGAAATATTATACTAAAAAGTAGTTAGTACTTATTTCTATTATAGATATCTAAGTTATACTATTACTTTCTATCCCTTAAGTACGCCTTAGAAGAGTAGGAAAGCTTTTATTAAAATTACTACTACTTATATTAAACCTATTTTTAATACTATTACTAAAAAACTAGAAAACTAGTCGTTTTTATACTAAATTATATATAAGAGTATAAAAAAGCTTAATTAAAATACTAGGAATATTAGGAAAAGACTAAAAAAATAAATTTACTTTTTTTTAAAATAGATATTATAATTAATTAAATAAATTATACGAAATATTTATTCGATTTAAGTTATTTTTCTAGTAATCTAGTTAATAATAAACTAATAAATTATTTAAATTTTCTATATTTTAAAATAGAATTTAGAATATTAAAAAGAATTACTAGAATTACTAGAACTATAGATAAAATAGCCTACTTCGAAATAGATATCGAAAACTATTATTAGTACTACTAATATACTTATTATATAGTAAAAGTAAGTCGAGACCTAATACTAGTATTCTTATAACTTATAGAAAATAAAGTTATTTATAATAAATTAGTAAATACTATTTTTATTTTAACTTCTTAAATTATTATCTACTACTCGAAAAAGCTTATTTATAATACTAAACTAGTAAGTATAGTCGTTATAGCTACTAAGATCCGGCGTATAAAAAAAATCCGAGAGCTTCTAAAGTCTTCGCTATTAGCCTAAAAGATATTAAATATACTCTTAAGAATAAGAAAGAACTAATATTATAGTAAATTCGTAAATACTTATTATTTTAATATACTTAATTCTAGGATATTTTTATATATAATCGAGAAGAACTACCGCTTTACCGAAACGAGTTAGATATAAATATCGAACTAATTAAAAGAACTAATAGGAGGGACCTAAGAGTACTATAAAAACCCCTATATAATATATCGCAAGATAAGCTTCTCGTACTACGAAAAACCCTAATAGACCTCCTAGAAAAAGGTTTTATATACGCTAGTTAATTAACTACTACTACCCCTATATTATTCGCCTATAAACCGGGTAGAGGGTTACGATTCTATATTAACTATAAAGCTCTAAATAGCCTTATAAAGCGCGATTATTACCTTTTACTACTAATCGGAGAAACCCTATACTAGATTAGAATAGCTAAATAATATACGAAACTCGATATAAGAGTAGTATTTTATTGAATCTATATAGCTAATAAAAATATCTAGAAAACGGCTTTTCGTAAATACTATATATAAAGGGTTAAGACCCTTCTAAAAGCCTCGGCTACGCCCTCGCTAAATCGTACGCAGCCCTATACGTAGCTTAGTTATTAGTTATATAGTCCTTTTAACGTTATCCGGTACTCGTTATCTTCGCCGCCGTCTAGCTCTACGAATATTAGCCGGATCGATAAAAGAATACTACCCCTAGAACTAGAAGAATTTAAGCTCTCTAATAAACTTATTTTTAACTTAATAGTTTAACTATTAGAGCTAATAATCGATAGTAGTAAATTCTAGTAGTAAATCCTCTAATAGTAGCGAATCTTTTAATAGTAATAAATCCGAAAACCCGAGACTTTTTACTATCTCCCGATAGTAGTGAATTAGCTTCTTCTATCGAACTTAGACCTAGGTTTAGGCTTATAGAACTATATAGACTTCTCTAGGCTTTTTAAAGGCTTTTCGCTATATATAAAGAACCCTACGCCTCTTATAAAGACTTTTTCTTCTTTCTCTTCTCTTTAGTTTAGAATATAGTTTTATTCTATATAAAAAAGTTTACCTTTTACGTAGACTATTATATTATTCTAAACTCTTTTAAGAACCCTAAAAAGTCCTAGACGATATCTAGGCCTTTAGAACCTCTAGGAAAAGTCCTAGACGATATCTAGGCTTTTAGAACCTCTAGGAAAAGTCCTAGACGATATCTAGGCTTTTAGACTCTCTACTAAAAGCCGTAGACGACTTCTAGGCCCCCTCGAACTTTATAAACTTCCTAGAACCCCTCTTCGTTCTTAGAACCCTTCTAAGATCTTCTTTTTCGTATTCTAAGATTAGAACTCTCCGTTTAGTAGAATTTCTTAGGATATAGAGTATACTTTATAATAAGTTATTATTCTAATAAAAACTCTACGATTTAAAGATTTTTTAAAAAACTTAGAATTCTAGAAAACCCCCGAGACCCTATAATAGATCTTTAGGACCCCTAGGCCTAGTATCTAGTTTACTTAAAGGCTAGTATAAATAAAATAGCCGCCTCGTAAACTATATAAGAAGAAGTTATTTAGAATCTTTAGAATTAACTCTAAGAAACCTTTAGGGCCCCTCTAGCTACTCTAGTACTAGAGCCGGCCGGGGCCCCCGAAAATCCCCGGCTTAAAAAAGCTTTCCCCGATATTCCCCGTTTTACTAGAAAATAGAAGGATTTTAAAACCTAATTTTTAAAAGCTTAAGTTAAAATTAGTATTAATAGAACTTCTATTAGTACTCCTTTTATTTAGTTCTACTATATTTATAGTAGGATAGAATCTTTAGCCTAGTTTTTCGTATCCGCTTATATTTAGGATATAGAAAAATAAAAACTTATAAACTTTTTAAATCTACTAGTTTACCTAAAGTTTATTTATATAGATTTTAATAAAATAATTAGGGCTTAAGATAAACTCTAAAAAAAAAGAATAAAAGAAAAAAATTTATTTATTTTTTATCTCCCGGAATTCGAATACTTCTTCGCTAAAATTAAATTTATAAATACTTTAGAAAGTATAAAAATCTCGTATTTAGAAGGGAATATCTCTTTAGACTTCTAGAAGGCTTTAATCGGCTAAGAAAAACCTAAGACTTATACCTTATATATTAGGATTTTCCTAAGATTTACTTCGGATTTAGAAAGACTAGCCTATTATAAGAAATATTACTCCTCTTCTTATACCTCGCCGAACCTCCCCTAAATTTTTATTAGTTAGTTCTAGACTTAGGGGTCTTTTTAGATTACCTAGGCCTCTTATAGGGACCTTATAGACTAAAAACCCTCTTCTAGGATCTTTAAGGGATACCTAACCCTAGAAGAAAGAGAAAAGAGATTCCGACTTAGTATTTACCTCTACTACGCCTAAAAGGGCTACTTATATATTTCTTATTTTATAGCCTTTACCTAAACCTAGACTTATACTAGAAACCCTATTCTAGCCCTAGAAGAGCCCCGGGTATCTAAAGTTATCTAAGAAACCCTAGCCCCTACTATAAGAGCTTTTACTAAAGCTATAAAAGCTAGAAAAACCCCTAAAGTTATCGAAATTTTCTTAGACGACTCGGAAGACTTAGAATTAGAAAAAGAGTAATTTTAAGTTAAAATCTCGATTTAAAGTCTTTAGAACCTTTAGAAATCCCTACTTAACCCTTAGCCTCTTTAGAAGAAAAGGGTACTTATATAAATACTATTATAAATAATAGATCTAATATAAAACCCTTTATCGACTTTAATTATTATAGTTTTACTATAATATCCGATAGAGCTTCTAATAAATATAGAATTAACCTCTACCCGATCTAGCCCCGCCGCCTTTAGTAAATTATCGACTAGCCTAAAGACCTTTAACCTACTATATTTTAAATAGTTTATTTTAAATTAGATATAAGTAGGTTTTATAAGGGTATTTAAACTTATATAATCCCTAGATAATCCGATTTTATAATTTTAAGAAAAAGGTAATTACGGTTTTACGATACTTCTCTTTACCCTACTACTAATACTATAATTATCCGAAGACTTTTTAATATTAAGATATCTATAGTACCGGTATCTATAAACCCCGAAATTATTTAAAATTTTTCCGCCGGTTTTAAAGCCTTTTTAATTAAAATTTTAAAAGAAAAACTACTTATATATATTTTCTTAGTTTCCCTTACGGATATTTAGAAAGCCTTTACGATTAAAGAAGAAAAAAACCCCTATTTCGAAGCCTTTACCTAATTACTCTTTATTATCGAAGCTTTTAATAGAAAGAAAGCTAAAGAACTACTACTTTCTCGCCCTAATCTAGATTACGAATTAAACCTATTTCCGGATACTACTATTCTAAAGATACTTTTATATTCGATATTTAGAGAAGAGCTTCTAGTTCTACGGAAGATTCTATACGAACTACTAGATTAGGGCTTTATAAAGGCCTCTTCTTTATTAGCCGCTATTCTAATTCTCTTCGTAAAAAAACCTAGAAATAGCCTACGCTTTTACGTAAACTACCGAAAGTTAAATACTATATCGAAATATAATACTTATCCGATACCTTTTATCTTAGAAACTCTATAGTAAATAACTAGTTCTAAGTAGATTTCTAAAGTCGATATTATATCGGCTTTTTACTATCTCTAAATATACGAAGGAGATAAGTAGAAAATAGCCTTTAGAACTAGATTAAAATCTTTCGAATAGCTAGTTACTTTTTTCGGTTTATCCGGTACTCCCGCCTCGTTTTAATAGTATATAAACGATACTCTTCGCGAATACCTCGATATCTTCTACTCCGCTTATCTAGACGACGTTATTATCTACTCTAACGGGTCTAAAGAGGATTACCGTTAAAAAGTCCGTTTTATTTATAATTAAAGATTCGTATAGCCGGATAGATTTTAAACCTATCCGAGCTATACTACGATAAAAAAATATAGTAAGACGTAATACCCTTTATCTTTAAAGCTTAGTAACCGGTATAAACTTAATAAATTTTTATAATAAACTTTCGTAATAGTACTAAAGAAAACTAAGCCCTAAATAACTAGAATTTAATCCCTATATATCCGAAAGTCTCCCCGTATATTACTAAGTAAGTTATATAGAAAACTCTATTACTACTAGTTATAGGAGGAGCCCTTATTAGTATAAAAGGAGGGCTTTCTCCTTAGAGATTCTATATTATCTTCTATTAGACTTAAATAAACCTATTTAAATACTTATAAACTTATTTAAACTAATTTTACTCGCTAATATAGCGAAAATAACTACTAAATCCGCTAAAACGGATATTTCCTTCCCCCTCTTCCCTAGGCTCTCTATAACGGTCTACGTAAGAGGTGAACCTTTTTACGTAGAATGAGATTATATTCTAAATTAAAGAGAAGGGAAGGAAGAAAGAGATCCTACGGGAGGCGTAAGGTTTTTTATATATAGTAAGGGATTTTTAAAAAGTCTAGAGAAGTTTATATAGTTTTATAGGTTTAGACCTAAGTCTTAGTCTAATAAAAGAAATTAGTAATATATTTCGGGGTTTCCTTATACTAGGGTTCTAGAATATACTATTATTAATTTACTAATTCGATAATTAAACTACTAAATTAAAAATAAATTCTTTAGAATATTTAAATTCTCCTAGTTCTATAGGTAGTATTTTCTTATTAATTTAATTAGTATTTATAGAATTAGATAGTAGCGAAGATAATAGGGTATTAGGTAACTAGTCTACGTATAAAGTTATTTATAATTAGTAAAAGTATAATTAAAGTTTTTAAGGGGGTCTTAACCCTTTATATTAGCCCCCCTCTCCCCCTTTTTTCTAGGGTTTTATAGCCTATAGAACTTCTAAAAGACTAGATTCGTAGACTTCTAGAGCTTCGGTATTTAGAAAATCTTTTAAGAGTTTTTTAATAAATTCCGTATAACCTTTCTACTTAATTAGAATACTAAAATAGCTATTTCTAAATTAGTAGTACTATAATATTTTTTCTATAACCTACTCTTTTTCGATATAATTATTAAAGGCTTCTAATAATTAAATTAGGGGTAGTTCCGGGTAAGTTATATTTTAAGAAAGAAGTAGGTTTTCGGAGGCTTAATATAGAAGATCTATATAGAAAATAAGGTAGATTCTAGGGGGGGTATCGAAGTAAATAGTATAAGATCCTACTAGACTTATAACTTTATATAATAGGGTTATCTAGTCTAGTTTTTTCGAAAATCTAATAATTCTAATATTTTTTAAATATAGTAGAACTTTATCTCCTATTTTATAGGATTCCGAGGCTTATTATAGCCGGTTTATATATTTCTTTTAGGTTTTTTAAGTATCTACTATTACTATTACTACTAAATCGTAGTAATTTTTTAGTTTTTTAATTTATTTACGCCCTTTTTTAGCCGGGGAGACGATAGATCTAGTAGAAAGTCTTATATTAGGTTCTAAGGTCTCGAAGTAGTATTTATAGTTTAAGAAGAATAAGGAGAATCTAGTAGATATAGAATTTTAATTACTAAAAGTAAATATTATACTAGGTAGTAATATATCCTAGTTATTTTAATTAAATAAGTAGAATATTTATAAGTAAACCTCTAGTTCTATATTTAAATATTCTATAGAGCTATCGGTCTAAAAGTAAAAAACTATAAATAAATACTACTAAATCCTTAAAAATTAGTAGACTACTTTCTAGAATAAACTAGTAAACTAAGGTCTTCTATTAGAAACTATAGTATAAGGGAATTTATAATATATATAGATATACTATAAGAAAGTATAAGCGATATCCGGGGCTTCTATTATTTTATTAGTATAAATATAGGGCTTTTCGTAAGTCTATCCGTAACTACTAGTATAATAGACCTATTAAGGGTTTTAGGGAGGTCTATTATAAAATCTATAAATAGTTCTTATTAGGATCGTTCCGGAATAAGTAGGGGTTTTAGAAGACCTTTATTCTAATCTCTTTAGACTTTATTTTACGAATAGATCTAATAGTTTTACGTAAAATAACGTATATTAGAGGATAGACCCGGCTACGTATAGTACCTAGAAACTAGATCTCTCGTAACTTCTCTACCGGGGTAACTAGTAGTAGGGGAATTATAGATTCGCTAGATAATCTTAGTTCTAAAGGGCTCGAAAAAAGGTATTTAAATTCGGTCTCTCTATATTAAATAGTTCTCTATATTAATAGAATACTCGGATATAGATACTAGTAAACCCTAATTAGTAAGAAATTACCGGTTACTTTCGTAGATAGCTTACTAAATCTTCTAGTATTTAGGGTTTTTTTCTAGACTTTCTAACTATAAATTCGATAATTTTAAGTTTTTAAAAAAGGTTTTAGGGGGGTTAGCGAGTTCGGAGATAAAGAGAGGCTCGTTTTCGGGTCCGGAGTTACTATCGGATATTTATATAACTTTAACTTTTATTTCTAATTTATCTAAGGTATTAAAAAAGTTAGAAAATAATTAAAAAGTTCTACTAGATATTCTATCGTCGGATATATCTTTTAATAGATCTTAATCTCTTCTAGAAAGGGCGTCGGAAGAGATTTATATAGTACTAGGCTAGTAAATAAGTTTAAATTTAAATTTAAATAGTTTTTCTCCTTATTATATTTATTATTTAGATAAATATTACTAGGTCTAGAAATAGATTAAGTTCTAGTAATCCGTATAGATTATAAAGTTTATATTTTTAAACTTAGAATACTACTATTTAATATACGATATAATAAATAGAAGTTCTTTATCGTATATAAAGTAGTTAACCTCGGTAGGGGATAGCTTTCTCGAATAATATTTTATAAGTTTCTAGAAGAAGTCTTCGGGGTTTTATTATATAAATACGCCTCTTAAAACGTAATTAGAAGTATCTACTTCTATAGTTATAGGCCTAGAAGGATCCTAACTAGCTAGGGTCTCGGAATTAATAAGGGCTTTTTTAAAATTCTTAAAAGTATTCTAGTAGTCTATATTCTACTTAAAAAAGGTATCCTTTTTAATTAAATTCGTAAAAAGTCTAGCGATATTTAAAAATTTTTTAATAAAAACCTTATAATAGTTCGCGAATCCTAAGAAGCCTCGTATACTTTTTATAGTTTTCGGGGGTTCTTATTCTTAAATAACTTTTATTTTTTTAGAATCGGTTTTTATACTTACCCTAAACTCGATTATAAAACCTAAATACTTAACTTTTAGGGTTTCGAAACTAGATTTAGAGAAATCTAATTATAAACTAGTTTTAGAGAGTTTCGAGATTATAGAATAGACTTTTTAATAGTA